>CAWUFW010017726.1:0-250075 GCA_963921515.1 Calotriton arnoldi | reverse complement strand
GTTAAAATAAATGCCGGGCTGACTGAAGGTTTCACACAGCAGGGAGCATCTTAGCATTATGCCAAGCTATGCCCAGGTTGTCCTTTCCTGATAAAACGCAGAAGCCCTCACTAAATCTTTGGTATTTCTTCGTTTATGTGAGAGGGGTGTCTTGACTTTCCACACAGTGTTTGTAAACTGGGAGGACGTATCTGTTTTTGTACCATAGAGTCATTTGCCGCCATTTTCCATGCCTGCGATTTTGGTTAACAAAGCAATTCTGACCGTTTTAGGCTTGCCTCAAAATGAAACCTAATGCCCTACTAGTACCAGAACAAACTGGTTTGAACAAATACGTCCAAGGACCTGAAAGATGGGACCCTGGAGACATGATGTCTTATTTTCAGCCCAATCAGTTTAGGAGTCAGGTAAATGATAGTTCCAGACTTTTAAGTGAGAAGAGTCCCATCGGGTCTCAGACCCTGCAATAATTAAACACGGACTTTGAAATGGGTCCCTATTAGTACATGTTACTGGCCTTTAAAAGGAAAACACTGATCAATTTCTCAACAATTGGCTGTAAAAACTATTAAGGCTATCCATACCAGTGAGGTAGTTCTGTTTATATTTCACATGTTTTACTTGATTGACTTTCCCAAGAGTATTTGCTTTTTCCAGGATGTAGTTTATTCCTGGCTTTTTCTCATGCCTTATAGTGATCTTGTAGTGTGAGTACTGTAAACTGCGCCGTCTCTAGGTATCTGCATGTGCTCAGGTTGTAGTGGGTGTTTACAATGGGCCATAATTTAAGAACTTAGGAGTTTAGGCTAAAGGCATTGTGAGGTTCTCGCACCACATGCCAGTGGGTCATAAAGGTGTTCAGAACACATGCTAATATCCATTCTTAGGTCCCTCTGCAGAGCGCATAGATCAATGATGATACCTAAAACATGTAATTCTGAGTATATGAGAAAGTGTGTGAAAGAGGTACTAAGTTGTTAAAATACTAACAGGGCAAAAGCAAAAGAAATTGGTTTGCTTACAGGTGTATGTTTGTGGGGGTGGAGTACAGAAGATGCAAGTAAATACGTGCAGAAGGATGTAGAAGGAGGATTTCTGAAAGATAAAGAGAGAAAAATGGTGTAAAGTTTTCACAGAGCGCATGCAGAGGGACGTGGTGTGAAGGGGTGAATAGGTGTTATTGTGTGATATGTCTGGGTGCAATAACAGAAAGCTGGCAGAGATGCACTCAAATGCTAGTCAGGTGGCATGTTGTGTGAAGCACAGGAATTTAGGTTACATATTTTAAGCCAAGCCCTAAATTATATAGGCTATGCCTTTTCAGACAAGTCACATCTTTGCTTCTTTGGCAACACTCTTTTTAGAGAACCCCCCCCCCCCCAACCTTTTTCATCCCTGTTAAAGCCCTGAATAGAAGCTTCTTACAAGACTGCTCTTGTGGGAAGGCAAGGCAAGGCAGCCCCTAGGATATCCCCAGTAAGGGGTGACCCTGGGTGTCTATGAGTGCAATGTGTGCTTTCTCTTACTTGCCATCAGAGTTACAGGCTGTGCTCTACTGACACTTTGCGGATAAGAAAATGGATTGCTCTTCCATCGAAATAGTTGTCACTTGCCCCATTTATTGTACTACACTACACACCTTCAGCCAATGCAGGATTCTTTGGTAATAGCAGACTGCATTATGGGACTTATATTTTTAGGTCGAGCATTCAAGACCTCTTGTATATACTTTAGTATATACTTTAGTATATATACTTTAGTATATGCTTTAGTATATACTTATATGTGTATGTACTTTGTGGGCTCTGGAGATCAGCCCTAGCGCTTGTCTGCTTACGCTTAGGGACTTTTTTTTCTGTTCAACTGCCTCTATTTAACTGTCTTGATAGCAAACGACCAGCAGAGGTCAGTAAAAAACCAGAATTGCTTTCTGCTGAGGGACTTTCTTTTTTTTATTTTTCTGGCAACTGCCTCTATTTAACTTTCTTGATAGAAAACGACCAGCAGAGGTCAGTAAAATACCAGAATCACTTTAGCATTCTCTAGATTCCAGTTCATAGAAATTGTCTTCCACGAGCACCCGTAGACAATAATATTTTTTTTAAATCTTGTATTTTCAGTGATATGACCACCGAAGGCCCTGCTTTTATATTAAAAACAGAGCTTTGGACTGTACCATTTCCTGCAGAAAGGCAATATTTCTCTCCATGTGTTCCCATACCTGGTGTGCCACGCAGTTTGGTGCTTACTTTCCCTCCATGTTAAAGAACAGTAGATGTTTCAGCACCCAGGCTAACATGCTGCACAGCTAAATACATATAAGGTCCCAAAGGCGAGACCGCTTGCATTGCAAATGCTTGTTTCTATTAATATTGAAAATATGGGATAAAAAAACACAAATTATGTAAAGAATGTTAGCTGTAGGCGTCCACATTACATTGGGCCACCTAGCCCACATGCAGCTACCATGGTGAAAATTGCATTGCGCTGAGAAAGTGGATACCTCCAGTTTTTAAGGAAAACAAGATTATATTGATAGAAAACAACCAGCTACAAAAACGAGAGTTTGGAAGGTTGATAAAGTGCAAGTCGTGTCACCTCCCGCATCACCTGCGACAGATTGTAACCCGAAGCAACCTGGGAGGGTCGCTCTTATGGCCCGCAGCCTGCGCTGCGTGACACGACATCTCTTTGAAAACGAAGCAGCGCGTGCCGGGGCAGAGCAAGCCGCAGCGAGCTCGGCGTGCCGCGCGCTTGGTAAACTGGAGCAGACACCACGCAGCACTAGGGCGGTGCCGGCCCAGGGGGTGTGTCCCTCCCGGCCAGGCTGGGGAGGGCGCCCTGCCTCCCTAATGAAACCTACTTTGCTGCAGGTCACCTGCCAAATGTTTGTTCAGCCTGGTACGGGCTTGCCAGTGCTGTTTCCGTCCTGGTTATGCGGCTGGAAGCTGTGCTCGTCTCGTGTTCCGGAGGTGAAGCGGAAGGAGGTATATAGAAGAAGCAGAATATTATAGAGGCGAGGAAGAAAGAGTCATTTAGCTGAGGCAGAGGGGTTAATGAGGTGGGGGGCAAAGAGAGGCACTGGGGCGAGGAAAGAAGAGTTATTGAGGTGAAGCAGCAAAATTACCGAGGTGAGGTAACGAGTGTTATCGAGTCAAAGAAAGTTATGGAGGTTAAACAGCGAAAGAAATTGAGCTGACCAAAGAGTGATGTGGTGAAGCAGAAACTTATGAGGTGAAGCTGGCATGGTTAGTTATTATTCCGGTAAAAGGGTACACGTCTGAGGCAAAGAGTGCCGTTTAGGAATCAGCTATCGAGGCGAACAGAGAGTACATTTGGTAGATGAGAATGGTAACGAGAGGAAAACAGGGAGCTGAAACAGAGGTAAAGCAGAGATTGCTGTGAGGTGAGGCTGAGGGAGTGATTGATGTACGTACAAGTATATTGAGGTGAAGCAAATAGTGTTCTTGAGGTAAAGAAAATAATGTTGAGGTGGCAGCGTGTACTTGTGGTGATGCAAGAGAGTGCTACGGGGCATAGACTGTTAAAATGTAAAGCAGAGAGTTTTATAAAGGTAAACCAGGTTGTTGGTGAGGCGAAGTTAGTGACACTGGTGAAGCAGAAAGCGATTTTTGGGGGGGGCAGCACAGATTGTTGAGGCGAAGGGGCGAATGCTAATAAATAGAAGCAGAAAGTCTTCTAGCGGTAAAGGGAATAATGTTATTGAGGTGAAGCAGAGAGTCATTGGCGTGAAGCGTAGTGTTGTTGAGGTGAAGAAAATAGTGTTATGGTGCTGAAGCAGAGAATGTTCTTGAGGTGAAGCAGAGTGTAATTGGGTTGAAGCCGAGTGTCATTGAGTTAAATAAAATAATAATTTGGTGAAGCAGAGTGGTGAGGTGAAGAAAAATAGGGGTTTTGAGGTGAAGGCGAAGCAGATATTGTTATTCAGGTTGAAGCAGAGGGTTCTCGAGGTAAATAGATGAATGTTAATGAGGTGACGCAGAGAGAGTGTTGTTGCTTTGAAGCGGAGGCCGTTATGGAATCGAAGCAAGGAGAATTGTTAAAGAGGCGCTGAAACAGTTTTTGAGGTTATGCAGAGAGAGTTGGTGACTGGATGCAGTGTTATGACGGACACAGTGAGATCTGATGCAGAGTGTAATTAAGCGAAATATTTGAAATGACTGACTACGACCTTCCTCTGAGAGTAAACTTCCCCTCTGAGCCCTCCTAGAAGGGAGACTTTCAGGCGAAGACAAAAGCTGGAACTGGAACTGAACTGTTGGAGATAAGATGTCCTTTGCTTCTTTTTCTTTCAGTGCGCGCTGCACGGTGTCTGTCGTGCGTGCGTGGGGCATGTTTACCCAGAGAGCAGCCGAGGATTACATGAACACGCTGCAAACAAAAGTCTGAAGTTTGAGACTTTCCGACCTCCGCCCTTGTAGCTGCAGTCTTGAGTGCGTGTGCCCCGTCCCTTTCGTCAGAGCGGATGCACCTGCGTCTGAGTGTGGAGACGTAGAGAGCACAACAAATTTTCGCCTCTAGGCGCTCGCTGGATGAAGAAACACCGGGTGTGGTAGAGGCTCGTCTTCGTGTGTCGTGTCACGGATTTCAAACTGACCGCTTCGTCACAGCACACAAGACTGTCAACTGCCTAACAGGAGAGAACTGCGTGAAAAAAGCCTCAAGTCCTTCGACGTTTGGGGCCGAGTCTAGTGAACTGTGTCAAGTTTCCCACACAGTACCCGGTGTGCAGAAAAGACCTTTTACAAACCGATTATCACAGAATTTATTGCATTTCTGATGATTAAGGACGATTTTTAGGAGAACGACCTCAACATGCAGCATCTGCTAGTGACGTGATAAGTCCGCCTGTGTGGCATGTGGTGCGCTCTATCAGACTTAACTACAAGTTTTTTGGGGTTCATTGCAAGAAGTTGAGTTCTTCGAGCTGTGGAGCATTGGGGTCGCCTCAGTATTAGATCATGCAGTTGGCTCGCGCAGAATCACGTGATTGTACCTCCTAGCGGGCCTATCTTTTCTGTGTGCAGACAAGTTACGAAGCAAGCACTATGGAACCCGTGCCCCGGCCCTGCTCTCGCTTCTGCAAGGTCTTACGATTTGGTTTGTAGCAGGGGGAATGTAGACAGGACTGGAGACCTCTCAACCGGTGCAACAAGATGCACTTTTTCCGGAGTTACTCCTATCAGATCCACCTGGAGCGTGACACAGGGGAGCAGCCCAGAATACAAGGAATACGATGGGTATGTGCTTTATTTCACTAGATTATAGAACCTTTTGTTGGTTATTATTCTTGTTACCCAAATGAACAACGATTGACACATTTTTTTTCCCACTCAATCACGTACCTACTATTGGCCAGGGATGTACTGTCTTATTTTATATGGAGCCTGTTCTCCACAAGGATTAGCAGGACTCCTCAGTCATAGTTGCCTCACACACAAACTATGGGAATGTGTTTCTATCTCCCAGTAGATCTATCGCTCTCTGTACTTGGAAGATCAGACCCTACTTGGTCTCAACTATACCCTTCTCTACTAAGCCTTCTGTTATCTTTTGTAAATCTTGGGCCTTCCAAATCAAGTAGTGTGGTTGGCTCTGCTTCAAGATTGTTCCATACTAGGGCAACCCTATCTGGGGGAAAAAGTTATTGGTTTGTCAATGCGCCAAAAACGAACAGAGCAGAAGTAGGATAGAAGAGATGTATAGTAGTGACACCACTGAACTGTGGCTCCAGCCTGTTCACTAGCAGTCAGTGCGGGACCTCCAAGGTATGTTGGGGAGACCGAAGAACATGTAACCCCATTGAGCCCCCCTTCCAATGAAGAACTCCACGTAAGACTCAATATTGTTGGACATGAGAATCAAATTCTCAGGTAAGATCTATTTACATACAAGATTAAACCAGCCACTGAATTCTAAGGTTCTAAAAATGTATACATCAGTTAGTGAAAGAAAAGCTAGACATTTGATCTCTGAAGTATCAGATTCCCCAAAGTTGACCACCTAGATTGACCTTCTAATATCAGATAATTGGCTTCAGGTCCCTGTCGCTACTCCTCGGACCCCTGTTGAATTTCTCACAGGAGCAACTCACCTGCCTCCTAGTACAGCAGGAGCCCAGGCCAATTTATAAGCTGAGTCCCTAAACAGTATCATGCCAGAGTCCCTCCTAAGGAGGGGTTCTCCCTGTCATCCTGCGGGAAATGGGCATGGGCAACTGGGCCATCATTTGTTCCCCTACCACAAGCACCGACTCCCCCACTTACTAAGGGTAGCGCTATAGAGTACACGTCAAGGGCTAGGGGCAGTCGCTGTAGCGCCGACCCCTAACTACCACTGAGCACTGCAGTACCTTACTTGCAGTAAGCCAGTTTTCTCTTAACTTTTGAATATCTGATGCCAAGGTGTCTGCCTGCTTTGTGGCCAACTATAATCCTACCCACCACAGGAACATGGTTTACTGACCATCTTCTCCCCACCCCCCCCCCACCCCACCCCCAAGATTTCCCTTTCAAGATGGAGAAACTTGTGGCCAAGGGCATGGGGTAAGCTGCAGGGCATCGGGCAGAGAAAAGAGGGTAATGTCCATCCCTTACAGTTTAAATGCTGACCACCTGCTTCCAAGCAGTCACCCCCACCAACCCCCGAAAATATCCACCATTCAGTCATGTTAGGAGCCAGGCTGCCCCGGTTCCCACAAAAATTGAAAAATTGCCACCGACAATTGCCGTTGAGTGTCCTCCACCCCGTTGGTCCTCTCCTATTTGTCAGGGGCTACCATTTTGGGTGCCCCATTTTCCCGTAGTGGTTTATTTGGTGGGGTGATGGGGGATTTTGATATTGTGCATGATTGTGGGAGGTGTGCTTCTAACTTTGTTGCTGTTCTGTTTTTTGGATTGATAGCTCGGTAAGTCTCATTGGGTGAACAGGCTTCCGTGACTATGCTCGAATTTCGTGTGATGTTGCCAGATATAGAGGCCACCTTTCCCCTTCTTGTGTTTTTAGAACAACAAGACAAAAGTTTTACACCCAAAGGCGCAGACCTGTGTTGGGGGACAAAGCCCTATGCACCTGAGGTCCGATTTGCTGTTGTAACAATGACAAGCTTACATAATAAGCAAAGAAGAGCAGATGACTTTAGGGCAAAAATATAGATCTGTTGAATGCTCTGAAAATAACCCCACACATCACTAAACGTAATAATTTCTCTAAATACCATTACAAAGGTCAACAGCGACTTGTTGGGGCCTCTGAAGTCTGAAATGCCTCTGAGGCTGGGAGGGACAGAGTCAGTCAAATGCAAGGCTCCAGCTGACATGTGACTTACTCTACCACAGCCCTTCCTATAATTCAAATGAATCTATAGGTTCTGCTTCTGATGCTCAAATACTGTCCGTATTCCTGAATGTTCATGTTTCCTTCTGGGGATCAAAAGAAGACATGACAATTTATGCTGAGTTTAGAATGGTATTTAAATAGTGCCCATAGAAACCCCTAGCGTATATTCCAGATTTTATGTAAACTGTCCCGGATAACCCAAAGTAGTCAAGCTGGAAAACTGAGATCATATATCTGGTGCGCTAGTGATAACCCATTAACCAGATTCATTACGAGGCCACATTTATTCCTGACCCTGAGTGCACTACTCGGCTGCTTTCGATGTGGAATAAACACCCTGTCCCTTGGCTGGAGCAGGGCTGTTCTTGCTTGTGAGGCGAGGTTCTTGGCAAAGGCCCAAAAGCTGTAACATGGCTGCCAACTGATTTATTAATGTCAAAATGTATACAACCTTTTCCCTCTAAGTGGGCACCCGCAACAATGGCAATACATTCTGTTTAATACAATGTAAATGTATGTTCTATCACCCTTCCCTGTGCTGCTGAACAGACGTTTGGATTTCTACAAGATTCTTGGCACTTTTTATAAGAAATAATACCTGCGGGATGTAATGGCTTTTGCATCGAGGGTAACCGCCCTGAGGCAGCTCTGTGACACGCGCAGGTGGCAGTGTTTGTGAAGCGCAGTAAAAGGCCTTGTCATCAGTTTTTATGAACTTTTTTATGTTAAAACGTCGAGGTTTCATGGTTTTGCTGTGATATAGCCCAGCCTTTAAATGACCATAGTACAGTAGAAATCTTTTTGTTTCCTGTGGATAACAAGTTTGAAAGGTCGCAGAAACCAGCAGGCCTTTCATTCTTGGTGATTTGATTAATACTTTTAATTGCGTTGGGGGATACTAGTATCAGTTGTTGCAGAGTTTGCATGGGCCAAGATTCCGGCGTGGAACAAGTAAAACAACACAAAATTGAATTTCTAATTTAATTGCCAGTGACAGCGGGCATCCAATCCAGTTGCATGGATTGTACCTCCTAAATAGAGTGCAGATAAGCTGTCCCTTAGCAGACATCTGACTGAAGGGTGGAGGGAGCTAGCTAGCTCTTGTGCTGACACATTCACTTGTAAGTAGCATTAGTGACTTTTTAGCTGGTCAGTAATGTTCGTTATTGTGTCATATGCTCCCTTCACTCAGTCATAACTTGTTTAATGGTCAGTACTTACAACAGCCTTGATTGACCTGCCCAAGGGAGGCTCAGGATAACTGAGTCCGGACCATATTTTCAGCAGAACCACTGAATGTGCTAATCAGTTTCATGAAGAATTATTGTATCTTAATTGATCTTACAATAAAATCCTAAAATGCTGACATGGTTTCAGGCCTGCTTTAACTAATGTTCCTAACCTAGTGTGCTGGAATTTTCAGTATTCATAAGAATGCTTTTTGTAGCCTGCTGCCTCACTTTACAAGCTTGTGGCTCAGCCGGCCGGATCACTATTGACGAAAAATTGAAAATGGTTGGGCTGGTAGAATTTTTTTAAATGGTACGTCATTTGACCAGTTCATCAAATGTTGGTCCGAGAGGGGCCGAGCCATGCCCGGTTTTTATGACAATGGCTGACCGTGGACCTGTTTCCTGTTTAGATTAATCGCTTTTAAATGTATCAATCAATCAGGGGTTTTAAAGCGCGCTACTCACCCGTGAGGCTCTCAAGGCGCGGGGGAGGGGGGGTGCAAGCAGCTCCGTAGGTCATTCAAAGAGCCAGGTCTTGAGGTCCTTTCTGAATTGGTGCACTGTCGGGCTTCGTCGGATACAGTGGGGAAGTTCGTTCTAGGTCTTGGCCGCGAGGTAGGAGAAGGATCTGCCACCCGCTCTGGCCCTGTGGATGCAGGAGACCGTGGCTAGGGCTAGGTCGGCAGAGCAGAGGTTTCTCTTTGGGGCATGGAAGGAGATTCGCTCGTTAAGGTATTGGGGTCCGGTGTAATGGAGGGCTTTATAGGCGTGTCTGAGCAGTTTGAAGGTTATTCTTCTTTCGACGGGGTGCCAGTGGAGGTCGCAGAGGTCTTGGGTGATGTGGTCATGTCGTGGGATGTCGAGGATAAGTCTGGCTGCAGCATTCTGGATGGTCTGGAGTTTGCGGAGGAGTTTTTTGTTGATTCTGGCATAGAGGGCGTTTTCGTAGTCCAGTCTGCTGGTAATGAGTGCTAGGGTGACGGTCTTCCTGGTGTCGGGGGGGGGATTCCATTTGAAGGTCTTGCGAAGTATGCAGAGGGTTTTGAAGCAAGTGGAGGACACAGCGTTGATCTGGCGGTTCATGGTGAGTGAAGAGTCGAGTATGTTGCTGAGGTTGCGAGCGTGGTCTGTTGAGGTGGGAGGGTTTAAGAGGGCGGGTGGCAACCAGGTGTTGTCCCATACGGAGGGGGTGGAGCCGAGGATGAGGACTTTTGTTTTCTCTGAGTTGAGCTTCTGGCAGCTTCTGCTCATCCAGTTTGCGATGTCTTTCATCCCTTCTTGGAAACTGCGTCTGGTGATGTCGGGTTCCTTGGTGAGGGAGAGGATGAGCTGGGTGTCGTCGGCGTATGAGACTATGTTAAGTCTGTGTTTTCTGACGATGGTTGTGAGGGGGGCCATGTAGATGTTGAAGAGCGAGGGGCTGAGGGAGGATCCTTAGGGTCCTCCGCATCTGATCTCTGTTGGTTCGGAGAGGAAGGGTGGGAGTCTTATTCTTTGTGTTCTACCTGAGAGGAAAGATCCGATCCTGTCTAAGGCTATTCCCTGGATGCCGGCATCATGGAGTCTGGTGACTAGTGTGCGGTGGGAGACGATGTCAAAGGCTGCTGAACGGTCCAGGAGGATGGGGGCTGCTGTGTGGCCTTGGTTGAGGATGGCGCGGATGTCGTCGGTTGTGGCTATGAGGGCTGTCTCGGTGCTGTGGTTGCTGTGGAATCCATATTGAGAGGCGTCTAGGATGTTGTTGGTTTCTATGAAGTGTGCTAGCTGGGTGTTGACGACTTGCTCAATGACTTTGGCGCCGAACGGGAGTAGTGAGATGGGCCTGAAGTTCTTGAGATCCGTCGGGTCTGCGGAGGGCTTCTTGAGGAGGGGTTTGATTTTGGCGCATTTCCAATAGTTGGGGAATGTGCGGTCTCGAGGGAGCAGTTGATAGTTTGGCGTAGTTCGGGTGCAATGGTAGTGGCGGCCCTGTGGAAGATGTGCGGCGGGCAGGGGTCAGTAGGTGCTCCGGAGTGGATGGTTTTCATTGTCTTTGCGGTGTCTTCTGTGGTGAGAGGGATCCAGGTGAGGAGGGTCTGTTGGATGGGGTTGCTGGGGGGTGGGGGGGTTGGGACGGTGCCATGGTCTTGGTCATCAAAGTTGTCGTAGAGCATCTTGATGTTGCGGTGGAAGAAGGAGCTGAGTTTGTTGCAGAGGTCTTGAGAGGGAGGGACGTCGGTTGTTTCTCTGTTGGGTCTGCCATTTTAGTTGTGTATGCCATTTTAATATTGTGAAAAGATCCCTGCTCTACATTGTACAACACGGAATTCCCTGCAATGCTTGTGATGTGTGAGGGAATAGAAACAGCCGGCTTTAGGGTGACCCTTGCAGCCGCACCTGGTGTTGACCTTGAGGTGTGGTGTCTGGGGGTGGGGGGAGAGGAGGGTGCGCTGCGTTTAGAAGTAACTTATGGTTTTAAAAGCACTTGCTTCAGAGTTCCTTGTGTTTTCAGCAGTTTTTCGGCAGCAATAAAAATGCCAAGATAACTCTGGTGATCAATGTTCCTGCTGGAGAGGGATCTGAATTTTGTCTAGTGGCAGTTTGGCTCATCATGAAGTAGCACACAGTGTTAATATGCCTGCTGCAAAGAACGTGTACCATGCAGATCACAGTACTTTATTTTATGTGGATTGCTCAGTGGGTTACTGCTTTTGCTATAAAGATCCTTTTGTTACAGCAGTTCACAAGTTACAATCCTAATACAGAACAGTGACTTATGAACTGACCTCAAAGAGCTGCATGCAAACTACATAATATAGGTTAGGATATTATGTTTTTCCCTCAGTTTTTCCTCATCTATTCCTAATGTTGCTAAAAGGGGTTCATTTGGGTAGATATACATTCATATTAGTAAAGGAATACCCTACCAGCGCTTTAAAATAAATTAAATATATGTAATTTTATTCATGATTGATTACTTAAAATCATTACACGTAAACACCTAAAATCAGGCTTAGCAATGTATCATATTAAAACACATTAGTAAAGTCACTTAAAATTATAACGTTCAGTGCTAAAGCAAAATTGTTATGGAGCTTTAGTGATCCTTCCAACATTGCCGTTGTAGGGCCTGGTTCTGATTTTTTGTTTTCGAAACTGGATATTCAGCGCTGTTGGGTGATTGGGACCAGACAGGTTTGTTCCGGTGTATGAAACGTATTGTGATTTGGACCCTTGGCGACTTGCTGGTTTGATGTGGCATGTTAGCTTTAGGAACAACGACTTCCTTCGTACCTTTCAGGGGTGGTGAGTGTTTTTTCTGTTGCATAACTAAATGCTGTTTGTGAGCTTCTTACTGTGTTGGTTAAGCATTAATATGGAGTCTGTATAGTTTCTTGTCTACTGTGATCTCTTGCTTTGCTGGACTTAGACCCTTGTAGCTCTTGTAACTTTTGGACCTTTTGAAGGATGTGTGCTGAACTGAATGTTACTGTTTTTTAGGATATCTTGTAACTTGTCCTTCGTCACCATGCTAATTTGGTTTTTAGTTTGTGAAGCTTACTTTCGGGGATGCGTCTGCAGGCCGGGGTCTACGACTTGATGGTTAGTGAAGTGTATGTGAGAGAGCGACTATGGGGAGAAGAAGGACACTGTTGGAGGGTGGGGATCCATGGAGGAGGCCATGAGTGGAGTGGGGATGCCAAAAAACAATTGTTGCACTGGGCACCGTCAGCGCTAAAGCCGGCCCTGATAGGAGGTAGACTGCACTCGTAGTGTTCTTCTGTTTGTTTTTTCTGTAGCTCTGGATTCAATATTTGGGGTGTCATCACATTTTAGAGTATTCTAGTTAAAGGAATAATTCTGGAATTGCTCAGCTTAAGAAAAATGCAGTATTTTCTCTCTCTTATTTGTTTATTGTGAAATAACTCTGCTTTTGGTAGTTTCAACCATTTCACCACTTTGCTTATCACTTTATTAACCGAATGTCTCTTTATGGTTATTTTCATCGATACCTTACGAAACATTGCTTGGTTTTTAGAATTGTACTTTTTTCTACAGTTGGAACCTTGTGAAGTTCTGTTTTACTACTGAAATGATGCAATATTTTTGTAAAGCAGTTTGGCAGACTTTAGGTTTGAAAAACGCTTTATGACTCTTATCATATTTATTACAGACCTCTTTCTTTAATGTAATGTTTCTCACCACATTGGGGAATATGGGAGGCAGAGCATACTACTGACATTGAAATAGTATCCTGTCCTATGCACACGCTACAGTGTTCAATGAAATTTCATCATAAAGTTGGAGCACCCAACAAAGATGAGTAATGTCTCATAAGGTCCTTTCTTTGTCTTTTTATTCAAACAAACGTCCAGCCAACATGTGTTACGTCGTATGGGGAATACCCCTCGACTTCTTCAGGGCTGTTCGGTTCTCTGTGTTTAGTATTCAGTCATCGCTCCGCCGGTTGTAATTCCGACCCGGCTGGTCAATTATTTTACTTTCCCATGAAATTCTATTAAAATCTCCAAAGGTTAAATCTGACACCTTAGTATCAAGATTCGGTTGTATGTCCCTTACGTTCGCGCCGATTAATAAAACCACAGAGTTTGGTGGGCCAAAGTAAACGAACGATCTGTAGCGAGTACGCTTTCTGTCCGATTCGGCGCCGGGTACGCGTTCTGTACCGGATGCGGTACAGAACGTAAGGGACATACAACCGAATCTTGATACTAAGGTGTCAGATTTAACCTTTGGAGATTTTAATAGAATTTCTTGGGAAAGTTGAATAATTGACCAGCCGGGTCGGAATTACAACCGGCGGAGCGATGACTGAATACTAAACACAGAGGACCGAACAGCCCTGAAGAAGTCGAGGGGTATTCCCCATACGACAAAACACATGTTGGCTGGACATTTGTTTGAATAAAAAGACAAAGAAAGGACCTTATCAGACATTACTGATCTTTGTTGTGTGCTCCAACTTTATGATGAAATTTCATTGAACACTGTAGCGTGTGCATAGGACAGGATATTATTCACTTGAAGGACCTCTTGGTCCTGCAGTTTTGGGGGTTTCAGGGTGTTTTTCCCTCACCATTTGCACCGCATGATTCATTGGACAAGCATATAATACGCTAACTTGACAGGCGCCAAATTTTCCTGTACAACTAACACCCCCACATATTAGTACCTGACATTGAAATAGTGTCAAAAAGGCTGCTTTTATTGAAACAGGTGCACATTACAATTATAAACCTGTGTGTCTTGCAAAACTACAACCTCACTATATAACATTGTTACCTATGGTAAACTACCCCACCATGCATAAAAGACCCCCCCCCCCCCACAAAACTTAAATCTGCAGTTCTGTATCTCTTCCTGCGCTGATCCTCAGCAATTGGGAGCTTTATCATCCCCTGCATTTTTACAGCAACTATTAACCTGTAACCTACCTAACTTCCTAATGAACCTTAAACTTCATACCTCATCCAAGCGTGAGCTTATCTACCTGTTCACTTTCAGCCTGGATGTCCGCTCTCAACAAGAATAAACTTGGCTAAACCATGCCAACTTGTCTGCCAACCGCTACTGCACCTGGTTCAAAGTGACAACCAAAACATTCACTTTCTTCCCCTGAACATCTGTTCCAACCAAAGCAAACCCCACAAAGCCATAAATGACAATTAAAAAAACACTCAAAGCCCTACTACCAGTCACTCTGTTACCCCAACAAAATGGTGGCTGGTCACGTAAAATGTCCCCTATATCTACCTGGGCTACACTATGGGCCAGCCATAGCCCAAACATAGCCCAACTATTGGAGTAGTCATTCGGACTGCTCCACTCTCCAAAATATCCCTGGAGCAGACCTCCATCTAGTCGGCTGCCCCCCAAACCCTAATTGTAACCACAACACCTACTAGAGATAGAGTTTGTGAATCTCTGTTGAAGGTGCAGTGGCAATGATATTTATTCTTAACTCTCTTTAAGGATTACAGCAGGCGTAGTAAATACATGCATTTGTGGGGACAGCAGGATGGAGATGAGGTCAGTTTGAGTAAGACACTGTTCCCCTGAAATCAATTAACTTGTTCATAGCGCTATGAACTTGGGAGGCGGGGTAGCAAGCACTCAGCAAACAAACATAAAGACATTGCCATCCACAGAAATAGCGTTTGTTTAAATTCATTTAGAACATTCAAGTGACTTTTATTTCATTTACACCGCTTCCGCAGTGGAACTTGAAGTTGTTACTTTTTATATACTGGTGCTTTTTGTATGATTTCCACCGAAAAAACGCATTTTATGGATTCCTGCAGCAAAGGTGGCAGCCTGCTGCTTGCAAAACGGACTTGTCAGGAGGCACCCGTACTTACCTGTAACAGACGACTCTCTGCTTCTGCTGCCCGTGGGCGGGCTGGGGAGTGTGCACATTTTCCAGCTTATCTCAGCACCATGTGCTCACCTTTCACACTAAGCAGTTATATAATATGGCACTGTATACTTGTCTATATCCTCTGAACAGTTTTTGATATAACTGTTTCTACATGATTTATCCTTGTCATCACGGCCATTAGTACATATTCAGGGCCTTATGATGAATTAATAATATCATCTTAACCTACTAAATATTCCCAAAAATGACAACTGGATGGAACAGTTGCTGTGTATGTATTCATGTCCATGTTCCATTTGAGGTCTAAGGGTTGCCCCTGTTGTGTTTGCTAAAAGCCTGTAGTGCCTTGACATAGTTTTTCACCAATTTGACCCCAGCCCTGTCCTCCCAGTCTGTCAGAGGTTGTGATCCTTTACAGAAATGTCCCTGAAATGTGACTTGTCCTGCCCAGCAAACATTTTAGAGGAGTTCCAGCTTGTTTTTTCTAGGCCAAGCTGCCTCTGAATGTCAATCTGATGCTATTTTGGTCTGGCTATGGCTATTTCATTTCACCAATACTCCCACAAATATCGAACTTGAAATACAGAGAAACAGTGGCCTTTCAGTCAGTCTCCTTCAGCCATGGACTTAAACACGTTTTCTTCATGAGCTATTGGTAGAATAGGCTTTCCATCAAGTCTTGGATTAGCTTACCAAATTTAGTTGATGACATTTTCCATTGTTGAGAGGCGCAACAATAGTCTATTGGCTTTCACCCAATACTCTGACTATGCAGGAGCAGTCCACACCGTGCATCATTTACCCCTCCAATACCTCAATTGCCACTACCCCTCTCCATCAAGCAGCTCCCTTTCAGGCTCTCTCCTGGTTGTACCTTTCGGATTATGATATTAAATAAAAGAGATCTAGAGAGATTGACTCGAATTACTGTCCAACTGACGGCAGCTGCACCACTCTCCCATGATATACAGTGCGCAGAAGAAATCGATCAAGGACATCTTTTATGCCTCCCTCATATGCATATGGGATCTAAGAACACACGATCCACTATGCTGTCCACACCCACTCTCATGGTCCTAACCACTTCAAAGCAATGCTGACACATGGCCCTGGCCTCTCCCCCTACCAACGCCCCTTGCCTCAGAATACCTCTTGCACATGTCGCAAGCTGCTCCCCTTCCTTCAACGCCTCCCCACCCCATTTCACAGTGCTACTGGCACTTGCTGCTGGTTCTCTGTCCCATCCCATAGCCCATTCAGCCTTACATAGCTGCGGGCGCATGCAGAAAGGCCAGGACACCTCCCTCCCTACCCTCTAACTTGCTCTCAAAAGTCTGGAGCTCTGTGGGTAAACTCTAGTTGTGCAACATAGACCGTTTCCCAAGGTCATGCTACAGCAGCACCATGAAGGGTTAATAGGAGCTTTCTCCAAGAGATTCAGCAAGATCTGAGTGTGTAGAAATATCAGATGTGCCTTCACTCCTCGTTTACACATATGCACAAAGATGTCGACCGCTAGGTTAGAAATGCGATGCTGTTTGCACTGTACTCCCTCCCCCCGCAACTTCCCTTTGCCAGCGATTTAGAGGTGCCTGTGGGATGCCACTTAGTATTTGACCTAGAACTGTTTTTTTCTTTGAATTTCTGTTGTTTATAGGTTTGATTTTTCCCATTATTAATGCAGGTCTACAAAAAAGAGAAATCAAAACTATTGGAAAAGCCAATAGGCCAAGTCTTTATGTGCTAACCCTTGCAAATGGCATTTGTGCATGTCTTTGCACATTAAATCCAGAACTAATGGCTTCTCCAATGCTTGTTTTATCCTCCAGTGAGTTATCTCAACCCCTGCCATTTGTCTCTTTATGACTTATTCTGGCTTAAACAATTTTTCATTAGTGTAGTACATGGGCTGTTTCGTCCTGCTTCTGGGCTGACCTCAGTGGCGGCTGCCTCGGAACGGTGGTGGAGGGGCGGGGAACTGTGGATAAAAAAATAAAAAAAATAAACGTACCATCGCCGCAGCGCCGCTGTGCAACACAGCCCTGTAGAGAACATGCTAAGTGCGCATGACGGTTTTGCCGGCCCAAGAGGGCTGGCCAAACCGTCATGCACACTTAGAGGAGTGCAAACCACTCTTCACTCTGCTCACAGAGCCCAGCCCCGCCCCGATCTGGTTCCGAGTCCCGCATAGAAAAATAAAATGATAATAACGTCCTGTTATTATCATTATATTTTTATTTTTTGCACTGCTGAAATAGCAGTGGGGCGACGCTCCTCCGCCTTAGTGGAGGAGCCATCGCTGGCTGACCTAAATGAAGCGGTATCAGCATGGGAGTGAGAGAACAGTGTGTTAATTTTTAGGTTGTCGACTGCTTTCTAGAACCACACCTGGATGAGTTTAGAGCCTATTTGAAGAATACCTATTTAAAAGTAAGTTTCTTACGCAGTGTTGTTAAAAAGATCTTAATCTAGAATAGATCACTCCCCTACAAGAGTAGTTAGCAAATTAGCACTAATTCATTCTAGTAGGTACATGCATACATTAACTGTATATGAAGGAAAATATTCTGGTAATTTAAAAAAAAAAATGAGTTTGTCACAAATGAATAATTAAAGTACTTTTCCAGTCTGCATCCATTTGTGTCACGCTCTTAAAATGATGGATAACTGTGAATTAAAGTCATTTACATACGAAGATAGAATCTAACACAAGGTAATGGACAAGAAGCCAGAACTTCAGGTGTTAAGTGCCTTTTTGAGAAATAACAAGCATATTTAACTGGAAACTGTGGCCATTCCCAGTCAAGACTATTCTAAGACATCAAAGTGCAACTTCCAATAATTACCAACGTTGCAGAGGCCTCTTACTATTAATATTGTGTGCAGAATTCATAGCACTTTACAAGCAAACATATCTCAGCAGAAAGAACAAAGTTCAGACACCCAACACGCGCCAAAACTTCACGTCTGACCTAATCCTCTGTACAGGTTGCTGTCTGTGGGTTAACACCCATCCTGCTGAATTTTTTTAATGGGGTCCCTGTCCTCTCCTCTGACATGAAAGTGCTGTTTCGACTTGAAACTTCAATTGACCTAATTTAGATGGATGAGCCTAAAGGGTAAATGGTCATTGTTAGATTTGGGGGTCTCTAGTTGGCAGAGGTAGGTACCTTTGTCCAAATAGGGACCCTTGAGTCTAGTCAGGGAAAGTAGGTACACTCCCGAAATAACCCCTGTTCACCCTCTTGATAGCTTGGCACGAGCAGACAGGCTTAGTTCAGAGGCAGTGTGTAAAGCATTTGTGAACACATACAGTAATCAAGTGACAACACTACAAATGGACACCACACAGGTTATATATTTATAAAAATAGGTATATTTTATATAGATTTATCACAAGACCATAAACGACAAAAATAATCCACAATACTGTTAAGAATACTTAGTTCTGATCAAAAGACTTAATTCAAGGTTCTGTGCGAGTCGGTAGCCTCCTCCGGCTACGGCGATGTCAAGAACGAACAGAGTCTAACAAATCCAGCTGACCGCGTCGAGACGGGCCAACCCAGCGTAGACAGACTCGGTCACAGTACCTTTACTTGAAGCGGCAGGCACGGGCGTGCGAGCCGGATGGCTGGACGTCGCGATCGCGATGCAAGATGGAAGCGTTGCAGGACGCGTTGTCCCTCGATGCGGTGCAGGCAGCGGCTCGTTGACGTCGTCGAGACGGAGTCGGTGAGACCAGGGCCGTGCGTTGCAGGGCGAGACGGTGCTTCGATGCGGTGCTGGCAGGTTGCGGTGCGGCGACGGAGCCGGATTCAGGAGCTGGCGTCGATCAGTCCGGACAGCGGTGCGAGTCGGGCGGTGCGTCGCAAAGCGTGCGAGCGGTGCCCAACTCCGGTGCGGTCACAGGACTCGAACTCAGCAGCAGTGACCGTGTCGGTCGGACCAGTTCGATTCGGCGTAGCGAAGCGTTGCAGGACGCGTTGTCCCTCGATGCGGTGCAGGCAGCGGCTCGTTGACGGAGTCGGTGAGACCAGGGCCGTGCGTTGCAGGGCGAGACGGTGCTTCGATGCGGTGCTTACAGGACACCGAGTCGGTCGTGAGAGTCGGTCACAGCTCCCTACCTCTGTAGCCACTGAAACAGAGTTTCCAGCAGCAATTCACAAAGGGGGTGAAGTCCAATGGTCCTGGGACTTCGGTCAGGGGGCAAGCTCTCTTCCAAGCCCTTGGAGATCCTTCACAAGTTGATGAAAGTCACAGCAAAGCAAAAGTTCCTTTCTCCTTTCTTTGGCAGTCAGGCAAACCACTGCAGGCCAATCCCCCTTCAGGCTTAGGGATAGTCTCTCCTCAGTTTCTTCTTGGTTCCGCTCCTCAGCAAAGGTTTCTTCTTGTTCCCAAAAGTGATCTAAACTTCCTGGGGTCTGGGTGCCCCTCTTATACCCTGATTCTCTTTGTTCTCTGGAGGCAGAGAGGCCTCTGCCTAGTCCAAAAGCAGTTCTGGTCAGTCCTGGAGCACTTTGTTTTTCTGACTCCTTCTTTCCTTTCAGAATGTGGGGCAGAGTGCTCAGCCGCCCGGCAGGAGGTGGAGCCAGCATTGTGGAAGGCAGGCACAGCCCTATTCAGACCCAGGTGCAACTCCTCCCTCCACTCTGGATGCAGATCTTTCTATTCAGCCCTGTGCTGACTCACCCTGTCTCCGGTAGCCACCCCCAGCCCCTGTCACTCAATCTCCAGACAAGGAATACACAACCTAGCAGAGGCAGGCTTGGATAGTTAGGCAAGAAAATACCCACTTTCTAAAAGTGGTATTTTCAAACACAGAATGTTAAAACCAACTTCACTAAAAGATGTATTTTATCATCCTGAGTTCAGGCATACTAAATTCGTTTTTCTACCAGGTTCCCTGGGTCAGTTCTGACTATAAGGTGTAATAGTCAGTCTGCCCATTCTGGCCTATGGGGAGCAGGTAGCCTTGCAATAGTGAAAACGAAAATGGCTGTAATTCACTATTAGGACATGCCACACACACCAGGGCATGTCCTACCTTATACTTACAATGCACCCTGCCCTAGGGCCTACTTTAGGGGTGACCAACATGCAGTAAAGGGAAGGTTTAGGGACTGGCAAGTGGGTGTACTCACCAAGTCGACATGGCAGCCCGAGGCTGCACACAGGCTCTGCGATGGCAGGCCTGAGACACATTTTACAAGCCGCTTCTGTGGGTGGCACAACCAGTGCTGCAAGCCCACCAGCGGCATTGGATTTACAAGCCCTGGGCACACTGAGTGCACAGTACTAGGGACTGACAAGTAAACCAATCATCCAATCATGGAGTCACTAATACATATATCAATTAACGATAGGGAGCACTTGCACTTTGGCACTGATTAGCAGCGGCAAAGTGCCCATGAGCATCTAGTCCCGCAAAAACATATCGGCAACAGTGGAGGCATTACGAAAAAATGGAAGGGAGACCCACGCCAAGGATGCCAGGTCTAACACGTTTCCCCTCCAGCTGAAATGTGGGGAGAACTATCCTACCCCTAGGGAGTTCTCATCGCTAAGGCGGAAAAATCTGGACAGTCCATCAGCATTGGCGTGTTCTGTACCAGGGCGGTGTTCCACCGTAAAGTCCATCCCCTGTAGGGAAATGGACCACCTCAACAGCTTTGGA
This sequence comes from Calotriton arnoldi, assembly GCA_963921515.1. Classification (NCBI taxonomy): domain Eukaryota; kingdom Metazoa; phylum Chordata; class Amphibia; order Caudata; family Salamandridae; genus Calotriton; species Calotriton arnoldi. The sequence goes on along the minus strand of CAWUFW010017726.1, from coordinate 229,428 downwards.
TTCTCACCCCTCATCTGCATCAACCATCTGAGGGGCCTGTGGTCTGTCTGAACCCGGAAGTGAGTCCCAAACAGGTATGGTCTCAGCTTCTTCAGTGCCCAGACCACAGCAAATGCCTCACGCTCAATAGCACTCCATCTCTGTTCCCGGGGAGTAACCTCCTACTGATGAAGGCTACCGGTTGGTCTAGGCCCTCCTCATTGATCTGTGATAGAACAGCCCCTACACCATGCTCTGAAGCGTCGGTCTGAACAATGAACTCATTGGAGAAGTTGGGTGCCTGGAGCACAGGCGCCGTGCACATGGCAGTCTTCAAGGTGTCAAAAGCTTTTTGACAGGCGTCAGTCCAAATCACTTTCCTGGGCTGCTTCTTGGAAGTCAGCTCTGTCAAGGGGGCAACAATGCTGCCATACCCCTTGACGAATCTCCGGTAATACCCGGTGAGTCCTAGGAAGGCTCTCACCTCTGTCTGGGTCTTGGGGGCTCCCAAGCCAGAAGGGTATCAATTTTCGGTTGGAGGGGCGCCACCTGGCCGCTCCCAACCTGGTGTCCCAAGTACACCACAGAACCCTGCCCAATCTGGCACTTACTCGCCTTGATTGTGAGGCCTGCTCTCCGCAGCGCCATCAACACTTCCAAGAGGTGACGCAGATGTTCTTCCCAACTGGAACTGAACACTGCGATGTCATCCAGGTAGGCGGCACTGAAATCCTCCAGTCCAACCAACACCTGGTTGACCAACCTCTGAAAGGTGGCAGGGGCATTCTTCATCCCAAAGGGCATCACCCGGAACTGGTAGTGCCCATCTGGTGTGGAGAATGCTGACCTCTCTTTGCCCCATCAGTCAAGGCGATCTGCCAGTACCCAGACGTTAAGTCAAACGTGCTGAGGTACCGCACAGCCCCTAACCGATCTATGAGCTCATCAGCTCTGGGGATGGGGTGGGCGTCAGTCCTGGTGACGGAATTGAGTCCCCTGTAGTCCACACAGAACCGGAGTTCTGGTGTGGCACCAGGCGCGGCAGCCTTTGGAACCAAGACCACTGGGCTGGCCCAAGGGCTGTTAGAGGACTCAATGACCCCTAGCGCAAACATCTTGGAGACCTCCTCCTTGATGCAGGCTCTGACCCTGTCAGTCACCCTGTAAGCCTTGTGCTTCACAGGAAGACTGTCCCCAGTGTCCACATCATGGACGCACCAATGAGTGACACTGGGAACCAGGGAGAACAGGTCAGGGAACTGTCCCAACAGTTGGCGACAGTCACCCTGCTGCTCAGGTGTCAGGGAGGTAGAGAGGTTTACTCCTCCACTGATCCATCTTGCTCTCGGGCTGACAGGAGGTCAGGAAGAGGCTCGGTCTCCTCCTCCATTCCATCATCTGTAGCTAAGAGCATGCCCACTTGGGACCTCTCCAAGTGGGGCTTCAGGCGGTTCACATGTAGGACCCGCAAGGGGTTCCTGGGAGACTGCAAGTCCACCAAATAGGTAACTGGACTCTTGCGCTCCACCACCGTAAAAGGGCCGGTCCACCTGTCCTGGAGCGCACAGGGCTCCACAGGGGCCATGACCCACACTTTCTGACCAGGCTGAAGCTCTACCAGAGTGGCATTCTGGTCGTACCACCGCTTCATCTCCTCCTGGCTGGCTTCCAGATTTGCCTCAGCAAGTTCTCTGAAACGCCTAGTCTGGTTCCTGAAGGCCAGCATGTAAATGTATACATCCTGGGGAGGTTTCCTGGGAGATTGCTCCCAGCCTTCCTTGACCAAACTCAGAGGTCCTCGCACCGGGTGTCCATAGAGGAGCTCAAAGGGACTGAACCCTAGAGACTTCTGTGGCACCTCCCGGTATGCAAACAACAGGCATGGTAAGAGGACGTCCCATTTACGCCTCATGGGTTCTTCCAGGCCCATAATCATGCCCTTGAGGGTCCGGTTGAATCTCTCAACCAGCCCATTTCCTTGAGGGTGGTAAGGAGTGGTGAACTTGTAAGTTACACCGCACTCCTGCCACAGGGACTTCATGTACTTAGACACGAAGTTGGTACCTCTGTCAGACACCACCTCTTGAGGGAATCCCACACGTGAGAAAATTCCCATCAGTGCCCGTCCCACCACGGGGGCCGTCACTGTCCTCAGAGGGATGGCTTCAGGGTACCGGGTGGCATGGTCCACCAAGACCAGGATAAACCTGTTGCCCATGGCTGTCTTGGGGTCCATTGGCCCCACAATGTCAATACCCACCCGTTCAAAGGGGGTGCTGACCACAGGGAATGGCTGGAGAGGAGCCTTGTGCTTCCTCCCACTCTTTCCACTTGCCTGGCAAGTCTGGCATGTCCTGCAGTGAGTGGCGGCACTCCTGCGCATCTGGGGCCAATAGAAATGGGTAACAAGCCTGTCAAAGGTCTTGTCCTGCCCCAGATGTCCTGCTAACGGTACATCATGAGCCAACCCCAGTAGGAAGGCTCTGAAGCGCTGGGGTACCACCAGCACACGGGCTGACCCAGGCTCAGCAACCTTAGGCTCTGAATACAGGAGACCATTCTCCCAGTAAATCCAATGTGATCCAGACTGATCACCTGCTGCCTGGTCTGTGGCCTGTTGCCTCAGACCCACGAGAGAGGGGCATGCGTTCTGCTCCTCGCAGAATTCTTCCCTGGAGGGTCCTCCTTCTTGCTGCCAATGAGTCAGCTCAGGTAGGTCCCCCAGTTCAGCTACCTGTTCCCCTGTAGGCTCCAGGGCATCCCCCTCAGGGTCTGCCTCCTCCTGGACCGTGGGAACTTCGGGGGCCGGTTTCCCGCGCCCCCTGCCTCCTCTCTCTCCGGCAGGCACCTGGGCCTCCCTCTCAGGCTCCAGGTCCTCTTGAACACCTTTAGCTGCCATTGACCGGGTGGTCACACATGCCCAATCAGGCAAGCCCAACATTTCTAAATGCGCACTCCGCTCCACCTTAGCCCAAGGTGAGCTCTCCAAATCGTTCCCTAACAAACAGTCAACAGGCATGGCTGGCCTCACAGCTACTTGAAGAGTACCCGAGACCCCCCCACTCAAAGGGAACCTGAGCCACCTTGCAGTGACTCTCTGTGTTGTCAGCGGCAACAACCGGATAGAATGCATCAGGGATAACCTGCTCTTTAGACACCAGGTGACACTTGACAGCTGTCACACTGGCTCCTGTGTCTCTCAGAGCCTCCACCCTATGGCCATTGATGGTCACCCACTGCCTGTATTTCTTAGTGTTCTCAGGCAGCGGGGTCCTAGGGACCATCTCAGAGTCTCCTAATGAGACAAGGGAAAACACTGTGGGATCCCCCCACCTTGGGCACCCAACTCCTCCCCCAGGGCTACACTAGCCAACTGCCGGGGGACTGCACTGGTGGGTGCTGGTTTTCCATGCAAAGGGCAACGAGGATCGTTTGCCTTGTGGCCAGGGGCGCCACACTTGTAACATACCAGTGGTCCCTGGTGAACAGGGGGGCCTGTCAGGGCCACTGGCTTCTTCTCAGGGGAGGCTGAGAACCTTTCCCTTGGTTCCCTTGGGGTTTACTTTGGGGCCCTTTATGGAACTCCTTCTGTTTACTCTTGTCCCCCCACTCTTCTGCTGGGGACCCTGCCCACCCTTGGCGGAGTCTCCCACGTGACCCTTGTGGACCCGGGTACTCACCCAGCGGTCCGCCTCCTCAGCAAGCTGCCTAGGGTTAGTCAGCTTACTATCAATCAAGTGCTGGCGTAGCTCAGGAAAACAATTACCGGACAAGTGCTCCCAGGCAATCAAATCAAAGAGCGCCTGAAAATCAGTCGCTTTGCTACCCTTTACCCAACCATCCAAGGCTCTGCAAAAGAAGGTCACATATTCAACCCAGGTACTGCTTTCAATCTTACTACAGTTCCTGAACCTTTGCCTATAAAGCTCAGGGGTCAAACCATACCTAGTCATTAAGGCATCCTTCATGTGGCTGTACGAATTATAGACTTCAGAGGGCAAATCCAACAAGGTATCCCGCCCTTCACTGAGGAACCGTCCCCACAACCCCGCTCCCCAATCCTTCTCAGGGACCCGGTGGGAAGACATGGCTACCTCATAGGCTTTGAACCACTGCCCAATGTCATCATTTTTAAAAAATTCCTTAACCACATCTTTTGGAATATACACCCTAGCTTCAACAGGCACAGGCGGTACACTGCCACCAGAGGGAGTAATCTCTAAGCTCTTGGCCTTCAATTCCAACTCCCTCAAAACTTTCTCATGTTCAAACTGCATTTTCTTCTCCTCTAGGGCCAATTTCCTAGTTTGCATTTGGAATTCTAACTGCCCATTCAGCTTGAGCTTGGTCAGCTCCATTTCGTGCATCCTACTCTCTTTCCTGTCCTCCAACTCCTCTGGAGACAGTTCTCTGGCAGAAACACTGCTACCTACTGGGGAAGGTGGTCTTCCAGCCCCTAGACCCAATAGCCCCTCCAGCTGCCCTTCTGCATTCTCAGCCCCCTCCACAGGGGCACTCCTTGATTCGACCCAGGCCCTCAGCGCCTTTTGGAGGTCCTCCTTCCTGGAGAGTCCGGTCATGGACACTTTAAACTTTTTGCAGAATTGCCTGAGCTGCTTGAGGGTGTAGCATTCTAGCCTCTCTTCTTCCCAATCACACTCAACAGAGGTTACTGATGCTGGTTTCTCCATAGTGACTGAACTTGGCATTTGCAAAAATAGGAAATCCCAGAAAAAATGCTATAAAAGTATGTGGTTGCGTTTTGGTCTGCACTCACTAAGTAGTGTTCACCAATCACTGTACATGAGTCACAAATGCAAGTCCAGAATCCTCACCGCTGACCACCAATGTTAGATTTGGGGGTCTCTAGTTGGCAGAGGTAGGTACCTTTGTCCAAATAGGGACCCTTGAGTCTAGTCAGGAAAGTAGGTACACTCCCGAAATAACCCCTGCTCACCCTCTTGGTAGCTTGGCACGAGCAGACAGGCTTAGTTCAGAGGCAGTGTGTAAAGCATTTGTGAACACATACAGTAATCAAGTGACAACACTACAAATGGACACCACACAGGTTATATATTTATAAAAATAGGTATATTTTATATAGATTTATCACAAGACCATAAACGACAAAAATAATCCACAATACTGTTAAGAATACTTAGTTCTGATCAAAAGGCTTAATTCAAGGTTCTGTGCGAGTCGGTAGCCTCCTCCGGCTACGGCGATGTCAAGAACGAACAGAGTCTAACAAATCCAGCTGACCGTGTCGAGACGGGCCAACCCAGCGTAGACAGACTCGGTCACAGTACCTTTTACTTGAAGCGGCAGGCACGGGCGTGCGAGCCGGATGGCTGGACGTCGCAATCGCGATGCAAGATGGAAGCGTTGCAGGACGCGTTGTCCCTCGATGCGGTGCAGGCAGCAGCTCGTTGACGTCGTCGAGACGGAGTCGGTGAGACCAGGGCCGTGCGTTGCAGGGCGAGACGGTGCTTCGATGCGGTGCTGGCAGGTTGCGGTGCGGCGACGGAGCCGGATTCAGGAGCTGGCGTTGATCAGTCCGGACAGCGGTGCGAGTCGGGCGGTGCGTCGCAAAGCGTGCGAGCGGTGCCCAACTCCGGTGCGGTCACAGGACTCGAACTCAGCAGCAGTGACCGTGTCAGTCGGACCAGTTCGATTCGGCGTAGCGCAGCGTTGCAGGACACGTTGTCCCTCGATGCGGTGCAGGCAGCGGCTCGTTGACGGAGTCGGTGAGACCAGGGCCGTGCATTGCAGGGCGAGACGGTGCTTCGATGCGGTGCTTACAGGACACCGAGTCGGTCGTGAGAGTCGGTCACAGCTCCCTACCTCTGCAGCCACTGAAACAGAGTTTCCAGCAGCAATTCACAAAGGGGGTGAAGTCCAATGGTCCTGGGACTTCGGTCAAGGGGCAAGCTCTCTTCCAAGCCCTTGGAGATCCTTCACAAGTTGATGAAAGTCACAGCAAAGCAAAAGTTCCTTTCTCCTTTCTTTGGCAGTCAGGCAAACCACTGCAGGCCAATCCCCCAAGCAGCACTTCAGGCTTAGGGATAGTCTCTCCTCAGTTTCTTCTTGGTTCCGCTCCTCAGCAAAGGTTTCTTCTTGTTCCCAAAAGTGATCTAAACTTCCTGGGGTCTGGGTGCCCCTCTTATACCCTGATTCTCTTTGTTCTCTGGAGGCAGAGAGGCCTCTGCCTAGTCCAAAACCAGTTCTAGTCAGTCCTGGAGCACTTTGTTTTTCTGACTCCTTCTTTCCTTTCAGAATGTGGGGCAGAGTGCTCAGCCGCCCGGCAGGAGGTGGAGCCAGCATTGTGGAAGGCAGGCACAGCCCTATTCAGACCCAGGTGCAACTCCTCCCTCCACTCTGGATGCAGATCTTTCTATTCAGCCCTGTGCTGACTCACCCTGTCTCCGGTAGCCACCCCCAGCCCCTGTCACTCAATCTCCAGACAAGGAATACACAACCTAGCAGAGGCAGGCTTGGATAGTTAGGCAAGAAAATACCCACTTTCTAAAAGTGGTATTTTCAAACACAGAATGTTAAAACCAACTTCACTAAAAGATGTATTTTATCATCCTGAGTTCAGGCATACTAAATTCGTTTTTCTACCAGGTTCCCTGGGTCAGTTCTAGACTATAAGGTGTAATAGTCAGTCTGCCCATTCTGGCCTATGGGGAGCAGGTAGCCTTGCAATAGTGAAAACGAAAATGGCTGTAATTCACTATTAGGACATGCCACACACACTAGGGCATGTCCTACCTTATACTTACAATGCACCCTGCCCTAGGGCCTACTTTAGGGGTGACCAACATGCAGTAAAGGGAAGGTTTAGGGACTGGTAAGTGGGTGTACTCACCAAGTCGACATGGCAGCCCGAGGCTGCACACAGGCTCTACGATGGCAGGCCTGAGACACATTTTACAAGCCGCTTCTGTGGGTGGCACAACCAGTGCTGCAAGCCCACCAGCGGCATTGGATTTACAAGCCCTGGGCACACTGAGTGCACGGTACTAGGGACTGACAAGTAAACCAATCATCCAATCATGGAGTCACTAATACATATATCAATTAACGATAGGGAGCACTTGCACTTTGGCACTGATTAGCAGCGGCAAAGTGCCCATGAGCATCTAGTCCCGCAAAAACATATCGGCAACAGTGGAGGCATTATGAAAAAATGGAAGGGAGACCCACGCCAAGGATGCCAGGTCTAACAGTCATGCATTTATTGCAATTAGTGTAAAATGATAGTTAGACCAAGCATCCTTCCGAGATGAGTAAAGAGAGTGCCATTACATGGACGAAAGTAAAACCTGTTATTTGCGGCGCTTAAAAACTGTAGCTGTGCACTGTGAAGCACTATATAAAAACAAGTTGTTATATTTTTGTTGCATCCCAGCAGGTCTAACTAAAGGGGCTCTGACGAGTTAATCGGAGCTGCCAGCATATCACAATCTATACAAATGTGCGCGCAGTGTCCAATAATACATCACACAGATAGAGTTCTCCCGTAGACACAAAGCAATATACTTTCAGCCACACACCTACAAGGTGTGGCATGCTACCACGTAGATGTGCACTTCAGTACTCCACGCAAGGGTAGTAAGTGCATGAAATCCTAAGTTACTATACAATACAAGAGCTTTAATTCCTACAGGGCTGATAAAATGAATTCCTTTGCCGAGGATAGTAATCGGCACATATTGATCCCCAAGAAACAATGGGGCTTATTTACAAGCCCCTTGCGCCGCCGGTACATCACTTTTTCCCATATTAAAAGTGACACACTTGGTCATTATTTTGATTACTAATCTAAACCTGCACTACAGTATCTATATTGTGCCACTGTGCGACATTTGAATTTTACCTGACTACCCTGCTCCCTCTGATTGTTCTATACACATTTTGGTGACTATTATTCCGAAAATAGTTTTGCCTTTCGCGACAGCTTGAAAATATGTTCTATGTTGAAATCTTCCTCCTTTCGGCTCATATTCACTTGTGCCGGCTAGCAGGGAGTGACAGCCTGTTTTACACAGGTCAGGTTGGTGATTACGAAAGGCGAAATATTGTACTTGTGATGATTTGGGTGATGTTTTATAGCAGTACAGTGCTGGTGGGATATAATGGAAGCTTCTGTCTCATGCCTGCCAGTCTGGCTTTTTGCCAGTACATTTAGAATGCTTAAGAGATGGATGGTTTCAAGAATAGATTGAAACTTTTCATTCCTGGATTTGGGTTAAAATACATTGGTCTCTACTTGCAAGAGTATGTTTATCTGTGAACGTAAGTTTAGGAAGAAATACCTCAATTTACATCAGGAATTTAGTAAGGAATTCTTGGCAGGCGTAAAAGCTTATATATAACTTCAGATTTCTCTGCCACAAGAGCAGAGAAATCTGGATTAGTAAATCACACCCCAGGGGAGAGATGGGGGTATTGCAGGACCTGTTTGCCTCAGAAGCTTGGGAATGTCCAAAGACATGTTTGTTTAAAATTCCAATCTCCGATGCAACCTTTTCCACCAAGAAAGTGTTCAGAGATTTAATCCTGAAAAGGGCTTGATTTACTCCCCTTCCAGAATGGGAAGGGAATAGATCACCCCCAGAATTGCTAAGGGAACAACTTTCTCCATGGAGAAAAATAATTTCCTCGTGGGGAAAAAAAGTGCATTGATATAGGTGGCCCCATTCCAGAGTCAGAGTTGAGCATTAACTAGCGCCTTCTTGTCTCTCGCAGAGTGGCAGAAAAGAGTCAGATGTATACATGTTAGATGCTAACATGGTAGGTGCCATTGGCACAGCGACAGTAGGAGAAGCAGTGCAAGGACATATTGTAATTAAAAGTAGTTGTGTAGAGTTAGAAGAAGAGAAGTAAAAGAGCACAGCTCCCTGGGTTGCCTATTGAATAGATGTTGGTAGTAAGCTGGAGAAGCAGTAGGAAGCAGAGTAGGAGATGCCAAAGAGGCAGAAGTAGTGTTACATGACAGATAAAAAGATATGAAAAGGCCAGTAAAGTTATGTTCTGATCAACTGTATCAGTTACCATATGAAGGTATAGAATGGTGACCACAGGAGGGAGTTAGCTGTGTTGAGCAGGAGTTCTAAATTTGGCAACATGAACGAGAACACCACTGGTGAATGGAACAGTACAGAAGTTTAGTAATTCTGTGGCTATCAGTTTATGATATGGTGTGAAGTTTTAGAAGACAGGAGGAAAAAGATGGTTTTTACATTAAAGTAGGATAACGTGATTATGCTTAAAGTTAAAAAAATTATGAAACATTCTCTTTTATGTATGAAGCTATACCCATTTTAAGGAATGTGTGTACATTGTAAATCTTTAAACCATCATTTTATATTCTTCTGTTTTCATCAGAAACATTGCCAAGAGCGAGTTTTCCTAAATTGATGGTATGGATTTGCTATGGTATTGATAGTGTGAAAAACAAATTACCCTGGGGAGCATAAAATAAAATAAAGGACTCCCTCTGGTCCTTTTCCCGAGCAGCCAGAGTGTTTTTTTACTACTGTGACGATCGGCTCGGGAAGAGCTTCCCGAGGATCTTGAGTGTGTATTTTTTTTTTACTACAGTGACAATTGGTGTGCAGGGCACACTGACGTCATTGCAGTAAAAGTGAAGACCTGTTCAGGGGCATATCTCAGCCTACGAACACTGATTCCTTTTAGAAAGTTATTGTTGGAAAGGAGAGAATCTCTCCTTTCCAATGCCACCTCTGCCCAGTGGATCCCTGCTTGGAAATTGCCACAGGAGAATGGTTCCCCAAGCAGGGATCCACGCACTAGACACCAGGGATAGGGTAGCATCCTCTTGGGCAACGGCTTGTCCCTCGTGCAAATATATTGTTTCAGTCTTTCTGCCCCCCGAGGGGGGGGCAGATGGGGACAATTACCCGTGTTTCCCCCGCCCCCCCCCCGAGAGGCAGAAAGCCCACTAGGCACCAGGGATGTTTCTTAAATAAAAATATTGGGGCGGGGGCTGCCCAGCATGTGCATGCTCCCAGCCCTAGTAAATGGGGAAACAGTCTTTCTGTCCCCCCGGGGGGGAGATGGGTCAGAAAGTCCACTAGAAGTCAGGGAAAGTTTTTTTTAAATTAAATATAGGGGTGGGGGCCGCCTTCCCAGCTAAATGAGGGAACAGTCTTTCTGTCCCCCTGGAGGGGCCAGGTGGGGTTAATTAGCAGAAGCCCACAAGACGCCAGGAATTAAAAAAAAATAATTACCTGTAAGATTAAATGTAAGGGTAGGGGCTGCCCAACATGGGCATGGCCATGCCCCCATCGCCTGTTAAATGAGGCAACAGTCTTTCTGCCCCCCCAGGGGGCAGATGTGGTAATTACCCCCGATCAGCCCCCAAGGGGGCAAAAAGCCCACTAGACGCCAGGAAAAGTTAAAAAATATATATATATTGGGGTGGGCGCTGCCCACCATGGGTATGGCTATGCTGTCACCCCAACTAAATGGGGCAACATTCTTTTTGAGCCCTCCTGAGGGTTAAATGGGGTAATTCCTCCTAGCTACCCCCTAGTGGGCTGACAGCCCCCTGGACACCAGGGAAAGTTTGGGAGGTTCCACCTGACATCAGGGATTTTGTCTTTGCGGGAAAAGAAAAAGGTGCCAGTGAATCCCATGTGGTTTTCCTACCCACAAGGCCTGCAAACCTCAAACTGTGCCTGAAATCATGCATTTTCCTTACTTTTTTGTGATGGATTTTCTGGAATCCTGAATATTGACACCATAATTGTGTCTACTTTTCAGACATCTATAGCTTTCTTTGGATCACCCATTGGCTTCACACTAGTTTCCAACACAAATTGGAAATAGGTTGAGAGCACAAAAATAGGGAAAATGGGCTACCTATTTGAAAAATGCCAAAACTGTGGTAAGAAAAATGTTTTTTTTTATTCAGTTCTACATGTACTTGAAAGTTGCGAAGATAGGGACATTAGCACAGCAAACCATTCGTTGATGCCATTTTTAGGAAAATTACCTGACACTTTTATTCAGAGCACCTTTTTCCTATTTACCCCAAAAAACTCAAAACTTGGCAATAGTTTACTGATTTTCTCGGTCCACTCAAGCGCAATCCACAAACCCTGGGTACCTTTAGACTCCCCAGGATGTTGGAAAACAAAATATGTGAATTTGGCGTGGATACCTTTATGTGGAAAAAAGTTATAAAGCCCTAAATTCAAATTGCCTCAAATAGCCAAAAAAAGGCTCAGCACTGACAGGGGGTGGTGGAGGGGGGGCGCAGTTAAAGGGTTAAAAGATGTGTCAGGAAAAGTAAAGTTATAGTTGACCTTCAATTGCAGAAACAATTAGGAAAGCTATTGCCTGGAAATATATTATTATATTAGCCCATGTTTTTTTTTTAAAACAGCCAGACTTCATTGTCACCACCTTAGGCAAATAGTCATAATGCATCTGTTGCTGTTGAATAACACCACCCAGAATTTGTTTATCTGAAAACCTTACGTGAAGTTTATACTTAGCCCAGGCATTTCATGGGAGTCTGTATAACAACTTAAGAGCAATAGTTATGAGTGTCAGCTTTGGGAATGCGGTGTTGGGCATTTTTCTAGTCAAAACGTTTTTAGTGTTTTGATTTGAGGACTTGGCTATGAATCTGCTTAATGGATCATTTTTGCACAGGTCAATATTGTTTGCTGTACTTCTTTGTGTTTGGATTGACAGTGTTGGTGTCTTTTGAGGATTCAAAATCCTTTGAGAATCATTTTTAGGTTGAGCCTAGAGTCAGCGCGTATGCGCGGCTCTGCAAGGCATGCTGTATCCACTCTATCAGCATTGACCCAGCCTCTCGCTTCCCATTGGTTCCTTTGTGTGTTTATCTAAAATCCCTTCCTTTCTGTGGCTAACTTTCACATTTGTGCATCCTTTCAGTGGGTGGTTCCTGTCCCTGGCTACTGGCCCCGTTACATGTGTAATTGCTCCTGTGTGCACTTCATTTTGTTTTTGCACTTCTTTTTCTGTTTCATAATTGGAAAGGCTCTCCTCACGCAGAGCACATGCTCCGCTGCTGCTTTAGCTACACCCCCACTCTTTCATATCCCTTCTTCCCCCACCAGTCCGAGCCCGCCCTTGGGGAGAGGAAGAGAACGGTAGGTGCGGAGCACCGCGCTTCATGTTTGTTAGGGTATACGAATACTTTATAGCAGTGGTTCCCAAACTTTTTTGACCCGTGGCTCCCTAGACCTAATTGGCAGTTGGCCGTGGCTCCCCACCATTTTTTTACCGGCGCACCGGGGTGCCGCGGCGCACACTTTGGGAACCACTGGTCTACATGAAGAATCAAGCCTAGACGTGATGAAGGATTCAGAGAGTAGCCATCACCATCATAAAACTTTATTTGCAATCACAAAGATCTTATAAAGTACATCTCAATGCTAGAGAAAGGCTCAAGGAGCTCTGTGGCGTTACAAGAAGTTTACATGGGGTGGGCTCTGATGAACCCAAGATGGCTCACCAGATCCCATCTACCCAGTGTTTTAAGTGGGCTGGGTCCTGCCGGTGCAGTTCTAAAAAGCAGGTGTCAAGATGGGTCCCTATCGGGCTTCCATTTTTGCCTTCAGCCTCAGGATGAAAAAAAAATCTTAACTCTGTAGCAGTCACTTCACCGCCTTTGAGGTAACTTCAAAGAGACTTGTTATAGTTCTTTCACAGTCTCATCATTTCAGAACTGAATCATTTTCAATATTATATACAACAAAGCCATATTTGTGTTATGCCACTAAGAATCATTGGCACAGCCAATAGTCCTGGCTTGTTGTAGGTGTAATGTTGCTTGTTGTATTATATATCTGGATGCAATGACAGAAGCAGCAAATTACCAGTCAGGCAGCACACTATGCTGAGCACAGTAGAGTACTTCACCCGTCATACTAGCTGCATGAGTGTTGGCTCATCCGCTTCAAAGTCGTATTTTCCTCCCACCCCACACCCCCCTTTTCGCCCTCAAATTCTTGGTGTAATGATTATTCACTACAATTTGGCAAAATAACTTCCAAGTGTAATTGTGCTGAACTGTAATGCGAAACAAGAGCTACAGGGTCCCTTTGAAACAGCAGCACGGCCTCCAACAGATCGATGCGGTGCAACGCGCACAACAGGAAAAGTAGCACGTTACATTACCTAGCAGTTCTTAACGTTGCGAAATCTGCTGTAACACTTGTTTGTTTTCTGTTCTTAACAAATCTTTAATTTCACAAGCAGTTCTTAGAGAGGGCAATCACCACTAAACAGCACTCGACTGGAGGATCTCATTTGGGATCCTTAAGTCAAGAGCTTTCATTCCCATTCCTTTGGTTAGAAGAAAAAAGAAAAAAGTTACATTCATAGTGCTGTAAGCAGAGGGGTTTTGGAGTGGAATGTTCTCAAATTTAGGGACTCTTTATTTGGCTTGGAGGTCTGAATGTTCTACAAGTAAGGGCATCCTTCAAAAGAGGTGCAGATTTCTCCCAGTGTGAGATCTGTGCCCAGGAATGTTCTTTGCCTTGGCTACATTAAGGGTAAACATGGTTAGAAAATGGCTCAGTTTAGTTACAAGCCACGGAATCTTACACAAAATAGGCAGCGTTACATTTCTCGGCGTGGTGTAAGTGTTGCCATCCCCAAATGCCTTCTGTTGTATAAGCAGTTTTAAGTTTCTTTTTCAGCGCTCACCCTGAAGCCATCTTTCCATTTCAGGACAGTGTAAAACTGCTTCTCAGCCTTGCCAGTCTGTATTTCTTGGAACTGACAAGGAGTCGGTGCTCGTTAGTTTTGTTCATAAATATGTTATCACCTTCTCTTAGAAAAGATTATATTTACACAGATCTACATGTGTGTCGTTGGTTTCTTTCTTCAAGTATTACACTCTTCTCTTTTTTGCACCCACATCCTGCGCGGCGGCGCGACGCCCCTGGCTTCTCATCACGGCGCACCGGGGTGCTGCGGCGCACACTTTGGGAACCACTGCTTTATAGAGTATGCCACAATACCACAACATATAAGGGGGTGGCGCAAAGCTTTGCAGGCATAGCGACCTTGGGTTGGTTACTGATGTAATGTTGTGAAAGTGTAAAATTAATGGATAAATGTATATTAAACAATTACAATACTTTGTCATTTGCCCACCTTAACATGCATTTAAACCGCTCCTTTATGCTCCAGTCACAGCCGCTGCCTCAGTTCGCTCACTCACTCCTAAGTTCTTTAATGCTTAATATGGCCATCCCATAATACACAGTGCGTTATGTGCCCGGCCGTCTTCTATTTCAATAAATGACACCCTTGTTTCTATAGTCATGTTCAGGTCTTCACGTCTCCTTGTTTACTGACTAAGGTTAGGTTGCGCTTCAGTTTTCTAACTCATCTGACGCGTCGGATTGGTAACGCGGGCACTCGGGCAATGCCTGAGGGGCCGGTATCCTTGTTCCAGCTGTGGGCTGCTTTTTTGAGCAGCTTGGGAGCCTATTTGGGCGGTTTCTGCATTGTCCGATGCCGCCAGCGGCCCAGTGGGTGCCTGAGTGGCCTTTCTGGAGGTATATGGGCGTCCATTACCTCCCTTTTATCAACTGGCAGAGGTGTCACTCCCTTTCTCTCGCTAGGGGCGGCCCATTAATATATATACATGCAGATTGAGCGGGGGCAGGGGGCCTGAGCAAAAGTGGCCTCACTTGTTTTCAGGGGTGTTTCACCAGTGTAAACTAATCCGTGCATTTTTTTAACCCCCCCCCTGTTTAGTAAATTTCGTTGAAGCAGTGTTTTGCGGAAAGGCAATATGCAAATGAGGGCCACTTTTTTTCAGCGTGCCCGGGCCGATTTTTAATCCCAATCCAACCCTGCCACTGACGTATGTGTGCCTGGTTGAGGTGTACTTCTATGCGCAGTTTTCCCGGACGTTGCATATTTCCTCACTTGTCTGGCATATTGCCTTGCTAGTGGGGTTGTAATGGCTGCGGATACTGTGAGCACGAGTGGCCGTGTCGTGAAGAAGACCGCAGGGGTACGGTACTAGCTCAAGGGAGTTTATGGCTTCGCAAAGGGACAAGAACGACTTCCGCAAGTACTAGGTACTACAGAAGGGGCAGCAGGGGCGCCCCCTTTCATGTTTCACCTTATTAGTTTCCTGTTACAGATTTATTTGAATGCTCTCTGGACATTTTAAACACACACAAAGCAACCCAACATCAAACTACCGCGCTTACCAAACTCCTACACACTAAACAGACGGTTAATTTACTGCTCCTCTTTCTGCTTTATTGTTCCCCAGAACTGCACGAGACAAATTGTCATCAAATAAAACATAGAAAAATAGGATTCTTTGAGGGAAAAAGTTACTCGAACAAATATCAGTGCCTGTGACTAGTATTGCTGAGAAGTTATTCATGCGTTTTGCTTTCCTACTCAGAAGCTGCTTTGGGCCCCTTTCTATCTATGTTTTCATCTTGTTTTGCCGCTGGGTGGGGCGCGTAAATTTGGCAGCGGGTTTTCCTTGCTCTGATGCACGCACATGCCATACACAGACAGGCTGCTGTCTCGGGAGAGACCCACCCTCCTCCCCGAGTCACTTCTTGCCGGTTACCAGGCAGGCAAGTTCTGTCCCAGCCATCTGTTATGCACTAACGCTCAGACCAGCCCCCTCCTCACCTGGCTTTAAAAGCGCTTCCTTTCACTGTGAAGTAAGAGTCTTTGGGGCATGAATGCAAATGATGCCATGTTCTGTGCGCCTCTTTTTAGGTCGAGCCTCGAGTAGCGCGCAAGCGCTGCTAGGCGAAGACTTTAAGTAAGTGAGTTTCGGAAGCAGTCCAAACGCTCGTGCGTCGTGGCTGGCCTTTTTGGGATGGGTACGCGCGGCAGACATGTGTTTCCAATTATCGTGCCCAGACGCGTGCGCGATAATTGTAAACACATGCCGGCAAAAGGCCATGACGCACGAGCGTTTGGTCAGCTGAGCAGGCTGCCGCGCTCGCTCTCCTCGCCCCCGCTCCTCTCTTGTTTCATTCAGCTTTGGCAAAGGCATCCGCGTGTTTACTTTCGCATCGCGCTTTCACTTAAAGTGAAAGCGCGATGCAAATATAAACAAGCAGCTGCCTTTGCGCAATGGAGAGAGCTTTTTTTTTTGTATGTGTATTAAAAATGTGATTCTCAAGCAAACTGTCTTTTAATACCGAGCCGGCTGCAGCTGATGTTAGCGAGGGATTCGAACGTGTCTCCCGGCAGCTGTGCGATTAATAAAAAGTGCGCGCGAGGCTGCTTTCGGCCTGGCAAGGGCCAGCCGCGAGTAATTGTATTTCATCTGTTTGCTGCCTCGACAACTGGACCGGTTGAGCTGGACACTCGCTCCCTTTGTCCTTTATCAGTGGCTGGACGTCCCCGAGACTTACATAGCAATTAGAAGTTAGCCGTTAATGAGGACATATGCTGAGAACACGACATGTAAACATCTTAAGCTGGGTTCGTATGTATATCTATGTGACGTGACAGGATGCTCGATCTAATTTGTGACAAAAATGCAGATTTGTTGAAGTCTTAACATAATATGGCCCAGTGTGCACAGGGTACGTTTCTGGTGGTGACAGGCAGCATGTGTGTGTGTGGTGTGCTCACCGAGCAGCAAGGTATGATAGCTCCTCCCCTCCCGAGCTGCCGCCATGAGTCTCCATTCTCCCACACCACTCTTCCGGTCGCTCTACACCCTCTCCCACCGCTTGCAACCTAGCAGTGCGATTTAACACAAGTGCTATCTGTCCACAGGTATGAGTGGCTCAGTGTTAGGAAAATACTCCTTCCAGATGCACATGCCCCTAATTAACATGCTGCAATAAGTAAACAGTTCTGTTTTAGAGGCTGATAATTGGGACTTTCAGCTCGTATAATAAGTTTATTAGCTTTGCTCCCAGGACACACTTTAACCCGACCTGTCACTGGCTCACACGTTCTTTGCCCAGCCCCTCCTCAAGGTTCTGATCTTTCCCCTTCCTTGGAGGGCCCTCCCGTATTCTCTCCAGCAGCCCTAACTTTAAGTGAAACCCACTTACTTAACCTGGAAAGGTTCATGACTGAACCTCCCGCTCCCCCCACCACCATCACCCCTGAAACCGAGACAGAGCAGAGCAAAATATGCCCACTATCATGATGAGAGTGGCCAGGCCATCTGTTTGCTTTTTCTGGGACTTTTTTTTTTACTTTTCGCATTATTACTGTGGCCTGCAAGACCCAGCATGCGCTGTTGGCGAAATACCCGGATTCCTCAATCTCTCTATCTTGGCTTAGATGCGTTATACACATGCCTCTCTCATTCTTTATAATGTGTGTGATCGAACCACCTGCCTCCCTTCTCGCTTACAGCTTTCTCTCCACCATATCTCAGACTCTATTGCCCCTACTTTTATTGGTCGCTGTGCAGCACCCTCCAAAGCTTGTCTTCCCCTCGCTCCAAGCTTTCTTCCTCAGTCGGCTTTTTTCTCCCTCTAATTATCCTGTTGCCCTTTTCCATATTTCTCTTGCTCCCACTTCTCCCTCTGACGTCTCTTCCCTCTCTCTCCTTCTCTCACCACTTGTTTCCTTAACCTTTGTAAGTCTCTTTTCTGCTCTCCCACCCTTGACCCTCCCACACATCTCCTTTCTCTCTCTTTTTTTCTAGCTCGCCCACCTGCCTCTCTCCATTATAAACTTCTCCCACTTCCCTCCCCCAGTATCTCTGTCCCACCTCTCCCCATAACCCCTCTGCAGTGTTGTCATGCAAAATGATGGGTTACCTGAAGAGTGTGGCGAGGGCCCCCAAGACTAATGTATCTTTCAGATTTATTAGGCCCTAGGCTAAACTGTTTTCGGGACCGAGGTTTTCCACCCCTTGGCCCCCCCCATGTGGGTGTTGTAGGTGCCTCCGTTACACCACTGCAACCATTTTTCTCTCACCTTTCAGTCTCCCAAAACTCATCCCTCTCACTGTCCCACCTTTTTCACCCACCTCTGTCTCTCACACCTGCCGCTCTTATAAATGTTCCCTGAGGCAGGAATGTATTCCTGAATCAGGCTGCATGACCCGGTGTGTAGTAATTGTATAGCTCTTCAATCCCTAGCGGCGCAGCACCCAGGATAATGTGCTGCATGGCTAAACACTTATACGGTCCCAAAGGCGAGACCTATTGGCTATGCCAATGCTTGTTTCGTTCTGGCATTGCATGGCTTCTAAAGTATTATTTAATTCTTCCTTGTTTAACGGCGGTTACAAAGTCATTGTTGCCTGACTCTGAACATGCTTTATTAAGTTTTATTTTACCATTAAATAGTTTTCAGGCTGTGGTTCATCCTCTGCCTCCAGCCCCTCTTATCGTATATGTAAGTAAGCAGTCGGAAATGGACCACATCCCGTGAAAATGATCTTTTCTATGGCAGAGCTGTATGGTTACTGGCCATGTTTTAGATCAGTTAGCTACACTGCGTCCGAGACGGATGACAGAGCCTTTAAAGTATGTCAATAATGCCCCTCAGGAGTGCTTGGAGCCAACCAGTGCAGGTGAAGGAGTGCTGGGAGCTACGCTGAGCTGGCCAAGTGAAGGAGCAAAGTGGTGGAGGTAATCACGTCTATTGCTTCTGCGAGTAACAAGAAGAGCACGTGTTTGTGGATGTTTTGCAGTTCGAGCCTATGTTTGTGTGTGATGGTATGGAAGTGTAAGAGAGCATGATTAGGACTGACAGTTGTCTGTATCCCTGCCCGGTTGCCACCTTGCCTATAGTCTCATTTCAGAACCCAGTGTCCTACCAGCTTACCACGCCATCTGCAACATTAATGGGACCACTCCTAGCAGCATAGTAGCCATACTGGCTATATTTTATGTACCATTTTCTTACTACTACCCAACCCTAGCATAATGCTAGCCCTAATAAAAGCGTGCCCTTCCAATTAAGTATGCTGTCGGCACCACTAGTGCACAGGGCCGGCTTTAGCGCTGGTGGCACCCGGTGCGACAATCACTTTTGGCGCCCCCCCATGACTGCCTCCTCAGATTCTCTCACTACCACCTGCAAAAGGGCCCCATATCTTTCCTATCATAAAATATTGCTAAACACAGCGCCCCTCTGAGGTCACAGCGCTCCTTCACAGGTCAGCGCCCAGTGCGGCCGCACCAGTCGCACTGCCCTAAAGCCGGCCCTGCTAGTGCACTGCCACCAACTCAGCACCAGTGCAGCCCCACCACAGCATTAGTGAAGCACTACATTAGTATCAGCGCAGCACCACCTCAGCATCAACTTAGCACCAACACTGCATCACTTTAGCATTAGCGCTCCACCTTAGCACCAGCGCAGCATCACCTCAGCATCAGCTCCTGGGCACCACCTCCACACAAGCACACTACCACCTCAGCACCACCTCTGTATCAGCAGTACCTCAGCACCAGTGAAGCACCACTTCAGCACAGCATCAGCACCACATCAGCGCAGCACCACTTCAGCATCAGCACAGCACCACCACAACCCCACCTCAACATCAGCACAGCACCATCTCAGCATCCCAGGACCACCTCTACATCAGTGCACTACCACCAGCCCAGCTCATCTCAGCACCAGCGCAGCACCACCTGAGCACCAGTGCAGCCTCACGTTAGCACCAGTGCAGCCCCACTTCACCACCAGCGCAACCCCACATCAGCAGCAATTCAGCACCAACGCAGCACCACTTCAGCATCACCTTGGCACAGCACCAACTCAGCATCACTAACCACCACATGAGCATCAGCTCAGCACCACCTGAGAACCACCACAGCACCACCTCAGCATCAGCACAACACCACCTCCTTATCAGCGCGCCACCACCAGTGCAGCACCAAGTCAGCATCAGTGCAGCATCACCTCAGCGCCAGTGCATCACCTCAGTATCAGCACAGCATCATCTCCTCATCAGCACAGCACCACCTCCGGATCAGTGCACCACCAGCGCAGCACCAATGCAGCACTACTTCAGCATCAGCACAGCATCACCTCAGCACAGCACCAACTCAGCACTCAGCACCACCTGAGCACCAGTTCATCAGCACCAGCACAGCATTAACAACTCAACACGACTCAGCACCAGCACAGCATCACTCAGTGCCACCACAGCATCACTCAGCACCAGTTCAGCATCTCCTCAGCATCACTCGGCACCACCACAGCACCACCTCATCAGTGCACCACTATCCACTGCAGCACCAATTCAGCACCAGCGCAGCCCAACCACAACACTAATGCAGCACCACCTCAGCAGCAACTCAGCACCAACACAGCACCACTTCAGCATTAGCACAGCACCAACTCGGCACCAGTGCAGCATCACCTTAGCACCAACTCAGCATCATTTAACACCACATGAGCGCCAGCACAGCACCACATGAGCACCACCAAACATCACTCAGCACCACCTGAGTATCACTCACCACCACCTCAGCATCAGCGCACCACCACTTCAGCATCAGCCCAGCGCCACCTCAGCATCAGCGTAATACTACCTCAGCATATGCACAGCACCACCTGAGCACCACCACAGCACCACCTCAGCATCTGCACAGCACCATCTCAGTATCAGCACAGCACCACCCCCTCATCAGTGCACCACCACCAGCGCAGCCCCACCTCAGCAGCAATTCAGCACCAATGCAGCACCACTTCAGCTTCAGCACAGTTCATCCTCCGCATCAGTGCAGCATCACCTCAGCACAGCACCAACTCAGCATCACCTAGGCACAAGCTCAGCACCACCTGAGCACCAGTGCAGCACCACCACCTCAGCATGTTTCAGCACCACAGCATCACTCAGCACCAGCTCAGTATCACTCAGCATCACCTAAGCATCACCTCTGCACCACCTCAGCATCACTCAGCACCATGTCAGTCCGCCCTCAGAATCTGTTGATTCTCCTCTAGTGTCCGTCCGCTGCACGTGTTTTAATTCGGGTACTATTTCCCAACCTCCACTCCCCCATTGTTTATGTCCCGCCCCCCATAACAAAAAAAATGTATAACAGACAAGCATTAGAACAGGCAGGAAGAAGTTGCCAGTATTGCAAGTACAAAAAAACTAGAAGACATTTTTTATGTTAATTCTGTTTTTAATCTGGTCGTTCAGTTGTATATAATGTCTTCTTGGTTTGTATAAAGGTAACAAACATGCTTTTTAACACTTTTTTATTATAACTTTTCAACATAATGCACAGCAGCCACAATGCTCTACAACATGGCTTAAAGACACTGGCAAAGCCAATAGCAATGGCTAAACACTTTTAAGGTCCCAAAGGCGAGACCTATTGGCTATGCCAATGCTTGTTTTCCCTGAAGATCAGGAAATCTCAATAGACACAGAAGTGAGTGGAGAGAGTGTTCAATTTCGCTAGATATGGAAGAAGGTGTGTCCTTTGGTCTTTCTGCATGGCAATGTCCCATTACCATTTTACCTTAAGCTAGCAACGATTCACAGTCAGGCTCATGTAGTAGAAGTGCATACATGCAAATGAGATGGGTGCTTTTTTTTTATTGTTCACAAAATTGCTGCAGATTTATCTGGCCACTACTTAGTAGGCCTTCTGAGGTTTGCTTACTAAACATTGTATTTCTTCTCTGGTTTTTCAGTTTTGTTTTTCATATTCTTAGAGTGGGAATTCATTTTTTGCGTGTGATGCACGATATGAGAATAAAACACTTCTCATTAACATGACAATGACTTTGTTGTTCAAGGTTTGGAATCTGTTGTTGGATAATTATTGGCCCTAGTTGAAGCATCTGTGTGTGATACTTACATACAAGCACGGATTCTTGTCTACCATTACCTAGCTCATTTTGAATGGGAGCGATCTGTGATGATGTGTTGGATCCAATCGCCGGGCTACAAGTAGGGTGTATTTTTCTTTAATTATTTCTTTAATTTGTGCATACTTTATAGATGGGTGTTTCAATAGTTCATTCTTGAAATGTCTGGTTTTTGTAGAGTAATGAAGAACAGTTACACGGTCTACATTAGCTGGTATTTCATTGGATGTTGAGTTGATTGTTTGTTTTATAGTTCTGTGAAGCAACAAAGAAGTTGTGAACAAGAACTTTGCCTAGTGAGCCCTGCTCACCCTTCTCTTGAAACCGGACAAACCTCCTGAGAGCTGCGATTCGTACCGTCCTCTTTCACTGATAAATACTGACAACAAAATCTACGCTAAACTGTTGGCCAGCCATCTCCTTCCGCTCATGTCACTAATCACTCGCCCTTACCAGTCAGGCTTCATCCCGGGGCGCGCCACCTTGCACAATCTGCGCACTATCTTCTCGGTCCTTCTTCAGATTAATCCCACCCTACGGGCCGTGGCCGCCTTATTGGATGCCACTAAGGCCTTTGATACTCTAGAGTGGCCTTTCCTCTCCTCCCTCGATTGGGTTTCAGTCCAAACTTTGTGCGCAAGATACAATTGCTATACACACTGCCTACGGCACGCATCAGGGTAAACGGACAGGTCACCGACCCCATCATCATCTCGAGGGGCACCAGGCAGGGCTTCCCCCTCTCCCCCATGCTCTTCGCCATCGCTATGGAGCCCCTGGCGGCGCGGCTGTGTCAACATCACACACCGGGGTATCGGTTTCTCGGCTCGTGCCCTTGTCACTTCAATGTATGCGGATGATGTCACGATATATATCCGCGAGCCTCGGGAGAATCTCGCACCCATGACCAGGGAAGTCGTCCGCTTTGGCGGCCTCTCCGGAGTCCAGGTCAACTGGAGCAAATCTGTCCTTTTTCCACTCACAGATGCGACTAGGCCATTCACGCCTGATTACCCATTCGTTTGGGCGACTGGCCCCACCAGGTACCTGGGCATCTGGTTGAGCAGGGATGTGGACGAACTGTGGAGGTCCAATTTTGGCAGGACAATGGACTGGCTCGAAACCAAGATACACGCGTGGCAAAAACTCCCCCTATCACTGGCGGGGCACATCGCCATCGCTAAAATGGTGGTACTCCCTAAATTCCTATACCTCTTTTTAAATATCCCCATTCCTCTCACGTCACAATTCTTCCAAAAACTGTGCTCTAACATTATCACATTGATTTGGGCCAGACGCCAGCCCCGAATCGCCTATGACATTTTAACACTACCCTGTGCTCGGGCGGTATGGGGGCCCCGACTTCAAACTCTACGCGCTGTGTGCTCAAGCCAGTTTTCTCCACTTCTGGATTCATCCAACATCTTTCCAACCTCATGTGGCGGTCGAGGCAGACCTCGCCTCTCCTTGGCCACTGCACACTGCACTATTTTTGCTGCACAAAGTCCCTCGTGGCGAGATCGACACGGTCGAATGTTTGCACTGGGCCTGGGATCGGCTCCGTAAATACACCGGCGCCGGCGCGCTCAATGCACCATCCATGCGACTCGCCAGCAATCCGTCATTTCCCCCACTGCAGACAGCGGGTATGGCCCGCCGCGCAGCTGACCTAGGTACTCACACCATCGCAGACATCTATCTCGACAATAACTTTTTCACTCTTCATGAAAATGCTGCTCCACTCGATAAGCTACTCTACTATCAGATCAGAGCAACATGCAGAAGTGACAACTCCACTTTTCCACTTGCCCCCCAGCCCAACGCCGCGCTCGGGTTTGTTCACTCCTCTAACTTTCCACGAAAATTGGTCACAAAACTCTATGCTCTTACACTAACTGCTTCCCCCATCAACACGGAACTCGCCCGCAACGCGTGGCGTGCAGACTTAGAAAGAGACCTCTCCCCCGAACACTGGCAATACTGTTGCAACCAAATTAAATGCCTCTCCCCCAACTATTGCCTGCGGCTCGTTCATTTTAAATATCTACATAGACTCTACTGCACCCCTACATTACTACCATAGATGGGCCTGATGGACAGCGACAGATGTGTGCACTGCTCGGCACCCGGCGCGGACTTCGCGCACCTGGCCTGGTTGTGCCCCGGGGTTTCCTCGTTCTGGTTGGAGGTGTGCACCGCCATTAGCGAAATTACACTTGAGCGCATCGCCCCTGATCCCCTGCTGTGCCTCTTGGGTTATGTCAAGCACGTGTCAGATGCTAATCGCAAATTGATTGTGATGCTCCCGGTGCTTGCCAAGCGTTGGGTGGCCATTCACTGGGGCCGCAAACCAGCACTCCAGGTCAAACGCTGTTTGGATGATGCAGCCCACTGTCAGACACTCCTTGGCGAATTCTGGGATTTGATGCCTGCGGCTAGTAGACCTCCAGACATATGGGGCCCTCTCATTTCCTACCTCCACCGACTGGCCACCCCTGGTGAATCTGCAACTGACTCCCCGATCACTGACACACTGTTCGCCTGCGATGACTCCACGGACGCAGATAACATCCCGGGACTGACTACTTGCAACTCCTCCACAATGCAACAATCATAGCTCAGATGTAGATGTACTGTGCCATGTTCACATTTAACTATCAACTGCTCTGTAATGTCGATTTTATCTGTAAATGCAAACATTACTATGATTACTGATGGAGTGATAACCTGTAACATGCCTTAATTTCTTTTCAATGAAAGTTTTGAAAATCAAAAAAAAAAAAACTTTGCCTAGTGAGAGATAGTCTTCATATGCAGTTTTTGTCATTGCTCTAAGCTGTCCTTCTTTTGCACTTCTCGTTAATGAGGTATGATCATTTTTCCTGTTCACTTTGAGATAGTGTGGATGACCCATAAGATCTGTGTCTTAACGCATCCTGATAAGTGATGCGTCAAATTTTAGCCTTGGGAACGGTTGCGTACCGTCATATGTGTAAATGGTAATGTTGTTCATGTTTTATCAGGTCCATAGTAAACTTGTGTGTATTAAATATGATCTTCAGGATAACTGTGCCCTGGAGTACTCTAGCTGACGTGCTGCTGTCCTACTGACAAATTCTTACATTCAGGCACTCTTTCTTTTTCATTTACTTCTTAAAATGCTATTGACAATTCATAAAAGATAGTAAAGCTTATGAAAAAAAAACCTCTGCAAAAATTGTTACAATAATTACATACAAAGAGTATTTGATTTGCATGCGTAACTGACGATAAAACAGAACATATATGGAATAACAGATTTTATTTATTTATGTTCCAACAGAAACCCAATATTATTACACTTAGGATATATTGTCTAGGTAAACAGGGGAGCAATGTTTAGGATGACCTCCTGAAAAACCCTAATTTTCAGGGATCGGAGTTCAACAAACTCACCAAATATTTTGACAGTTTGGGCTGTGGTTCATGAACCGGAGGGATGACACAATTCATCTCCGTTTCGCTTATTTCATAAATATATCCTAAAAATAATAGATAAAAAAAACAATATACATAATTCATATAAAAAAATTAAATATTTAAAAGAAAGGTAAACAGCCCTCACAACGAAGCCGTCACCCTGCATGCAATTACAACGCAGTCGTTACAATGCCCGCATTGTAACAACGCATACCATTACCCCGCATGTCGAAACAACGACTTGCGGAGGGGGGAGAAGGTGTTGGATTTAAAATCCAACACCTTCCCTACTGTCCGCACAGACTGGAGTTGGAATAGTAAATTTTACTATTCCAACATCCAGCGCCCCCCTCCGCAAGTCGTTGTTCCGACTTGCGGGGTAATGGTATGCGTTGTTACAACGCGGTCGATGTAAGGACCGCGTTGTAATTGCATGCGGAGTGAAGGCATGCGTGAAAAGGAGGAATATTCTAAAAGAAATCCTAATGTAATAACATAACAGGCAATGCTCATCCAGAATTGATCCTTATAAAACCTAGTCAAAACACACATTAACAGGCAAATAGAGTCAATTCTTAATAAGTTTTTAATAAACTTTTACACTAGACTGTCTCTAAGCTTAACGGCTGCCCCAAGAAAGTTGGATATCGTAAAACATAATAATGGAGAATTAAGTGTTACCAGATTTACAAATGCAGTTCTGTAATTAGTCATGCTTGGAGGCTTTCATTCATCAGCAGCCCATCTCATTTTTATAGTGACCAGTTTCTAGCTGATTTTACCAGTCTTGTCAATCATAATCCTGTTTAGCTCTTCTCATTTGATGCTGATAAACACTCCTCTTTTTAGAAACCAAACCTTTTTCCTTTGGAACTGTTTTCTGGGCTTTACTTAGCTCATACTTGACTTTGCTGCAAACTTTGGTGAACCGTCCATTCTTACCGGGAATAAAGCAAGGTAGGCCCAGACAGTCAGTCAGACTGTCAACAGATGTATTGTTGGCTCAAACCACTTGGTGATAATCTCAACAGTGATGTCTTGCTTCAAGCATGACATACCAACTTTCTCGGAATGTTATATCACCCTTGAGATCAAATCAGATTGCCCTATTTGTTCCAGTATAAACACCGAGCATCTTTTGAAAGGGTTCCGACAATCACCAACAGTGTAGTATTTGCCACCCAAATTGCAGAATAGTGGAGAGATTGTATCAATTTCTGGACTCTGGTGAAAACTTGGTACAATGTCCCAAGCAGTCTGAGACTAGAAAGTATTCAGTAACTCAGGACTTGCCTTTACTTGCCAAAGCAAGGAGAGTTGGTCCGTCAGCCTCAAAAGGCCAGACTAACTAAAAAGACTATGTGCAGCCATAAAATCAGTACACTGCCTCGCAGTTATAAATATCCAGGGGCAGCTTCTCCGTTGGAGCGCCCCACTTAAACTCCCCCCCAAAGCCCAAGAGATGAAAAATAAAATGGTAGTTCATTGCCATTTTATTTTTCATCCCCCCTCCCGAGCCATGCATCAGGATGGGTGCGTGGCCGCTGCTGACTGACAGCAGGGAGGAGGGTAGGCTGTCTACTGCACTGTTTAAAGTGCGCACGTCTTTGTGGCCAGCCGTCTTGCGATGGCCAGCCACACATGCGCACTTTAAACCTCTCCACCCAGCTGTCCTAAGACAGCTGGGTTGAGATTAAGTGCAGGCCTCCAGTGTGCTGTGGAGCCCAAGTGAGCCCGCTCCCTCCAATCAGGGCGCTGCTCACATGCTGCATATGAGTAGCGCCAGGATTGGGCAAGGGAGTTCTAGCATCGGGTTCCAGTTCCTGCAAAGAGGAGGTCCGGAGCGAGGACGTCACGTTAGGTAAGTCTTATTTATTGTTTTATAATATTACGCGCACACGCGCCGCCGCCTTTCCTTCCCGTGGATGCCAGCCGCCACTGTAATTGTCTACAGTACCGTTTGCATTGCAAGTGGTCAGTACTTGTTCTCTGCCAACACCAATCTTTGCATTACTATTTATTAGAAAGCTGTGGGGATGATACAGAATCAATACCCTGTTCTAATATATCAAGAAATTGAGTTCCACTAAGAATGGAGAGGTTCCTCTCCCAAAAGAAATTAGTGCACTAGTGGATCACGTAAACCGAGGAATCATCATAGAAATTTACTGATAAGATAAGCAAATTCTTCAAAGATGAGTGCAATAAGGCTGAACAACAAGAATGTAAACGGGACACCCAAATACGTAACTCACCAGACAGTCTATCTCTTCCCCCTTTAGTGGCAAGGATAAACAAGGTCTAAAAAGGTCCATATAAGGTAGTTCTTGCCCCCATGTTTCCTGAAGACAGGCAACATGATATTTCTCAATAAAATATCTGCAGGTCTTGTCCTCTGTCTTGGACTCTAAGCCTATGATATTCCAAGATAAAATAATCATAGGTCTTTCACTTCTTCTTTCTCATTATCAAGACCCCACACTGTCAGACCTCTGATGACTGCTTTATTGCAGCTATCCACCGCCATTGCTTCAGAATTTGGAGTTAGCAGTCACTCATTTGAATCCAGCAAGGATAGTGGCTTAAACCTATTTCCCAGCATTACCTGGTTAGCCATTGAGGGAAAATGCGATCTGATACTGGCTCGTCCTCTACCCCTAGAAACTCTTAGCCATGTCTGGAGTCCCCCAACTGGTGTCTCAGTATTTATCGACTCTCCAGAGAGGCAGCCACCACTATGTTTTTCAATGGTTAAAGATGCCTAGGTCCCACTTACTCCTAGTGAGGTGGAAGAGAGGGGACTTATTTGAACCAACTCCCACAGAACAAGTATCCACCCAGACTCTAAAACAATTCTGCCCCCCTCCCACCCACTTGTCTTAATGGGGGCCTTGCCTTAGGCCTGTCGAAAAGCCTAGATTTAGAATCTTAATACAGAATGATTGGTTCAAACAAGAGTAGGTCTCAAAGCTGAATGGGCAGTCATACATGTGTAGATAGTACAAACTCCAGGGACACATTTATCAAATGGGTCAACCCACAAAACTCGTTATGCCATAAGAATTTCGGAGGGATAATTTCTCGCTCTCTACCGCAAGAGTCCTCTTCCTGTCCAAAAGATGATGGAGGCACATTACAACCCATGATACTGAATTTTCAAAGGACAAAAGAAAATGCAAAATCAGTTTGTGTTGACTCATCACAAAATTGCTTAGGGACTGTGGGCATGATGTTCAAAGCATTTTTTCATTTGCAAATGGCCCAATTCACAGAATCAGGCCATTTGCAAATGAAAAAAAGCATTTTTCAATGTACAAAGGCCCAGTTTGTGATTCGGTAACCTATTACCGAAGCTTAAATTGAGTTTGTGATTAGGTATAAGAAAGGGGCATGTTTAGGGCATCCCTTCCTAATTCCAAATCACAGTGGTATGTGTGAATGTTTTGTGACCTAAATGCAGTTGCAAAACATTCACATTTTACTGCCTACTATATGTAGGTGGTAACCTATTCGTAAATAGGAAGGGGTCCCCTTTGTGATTGTTTGTAAAAACATTTTTTAAGAGCAGGCAGTGGTCCCACGGACCAATGCCTACTCTTAAAAAAATGAAAACAAAACTTCTCATTATTCTTTTTGAAATGCATCAGGCTGCATTTGAAAAAAAGAGATTGCTTTATTTAAAAGCAATCACAGACATGGTGGTCTGCTGACCCCAGCAGGCCACCATCCCTGTGGTTTTTGCAAATCCGCAAACCGAGGCATACCTTAAGAATATTAATGAGATAGGTCTATGTGCGACCCACTGGAAATTGCAGAAAGTGTAAATCACACTTTCGTGCATCGGTGTTTGCGATTACCAAATAGCGAATCACAAAAATTTGCTATTTGGTAATTGCAAACGATTGAGTACATACATCTGCCCTAGTGTTATTACACCTGTCACGATACACCTGTCCCGAGATGTCAACACCCCACCACACAATAAGAGATATGCTCAACTAGATTCAAACTTCTTCAGAACATTAAGAACAGTCTTAAATTTGGAACTGTCTATTATTTCAACATTTATTATCTTTGCCTTCACAAAGGAAAAGGATCCTTCTAGATGTTCCACTATCTCTGCTTTAGGGTCAGCCTTTAAACTATGTTTTGTATTAGAAGCTGTTGTTGGCAAACCACAGGAAAAAAGTCAGATAAATAAGGACCTTCTCAGGAGTACTATTAAGAATGGGAGTATTTTGTGAAATGGTTATTCGCATTGGCAATTTTGTCATTCAATCCCCTCCCCTATCACTTTCTTTAAGAAAACATCTATGGATGCCACGTTTGATGTGGAGTTTTAACACAAATGTACCTTCAGCAGTGATGCCATGCCGCCTTTGGCTTTTTCATAGTTCCTTACATCATTTAGAAGCTTCAGGGTCAAGAGATGCGGCTCAGTCTAGACTCTTCCAAGCTCTGATGAGAGCAAAAGGGGCCGTCCGTGACGTGTTTGGGCCATGGCCAGAAACACCTGCGCACATCCAGCACTATCAGAAGAAGGAACCACTGTTACTCTGCGAGGCTGGCTAGAAGGTGAGGGTCTCTGGTATTTGGAGTCCCATGACTTTCTGTACCTCATCTTGTCACTCCCACTTGCTCCAAAGTGAAGTGTGACCCTCACTATGGAAAGAAGGCGATGCATAAGACGCAGGAGCAGTGGGAATGGGCAGATCTGGCTTTAATGTGGGAGACTCAGATACTCAGAGTGGGTGCTTAATTTATGCCCCTGTTTGCCGGAGCTCAGCACCGGCACACATTTTTGACAGTTCACTACATGGTTGCACTGTTTGTCTACTTTAGAGCAGAGCATATTGGCAACAGTGTATGGCAATTCATTATATGTTAAAAAAAATATTAATACTAGTTCACCCAGGCCAGATTGCCACATTTGTTAGAGTGTGATTGGTAGTATTTTTTGTTGGCACTGGCATTTGACAGTGCTAGCTGAGACAGTGGGTGGTGCAAGCTGCACACTTGGGCCCTGCCACTTAATTTATTTAAAAAAAACATAAGCACTGCTTGGCGTCCCATGCCTGCCCTTGTTTCAACCTTTTAGCCCCCTACTGCCACCATGTCAGCACTGTCCCGCGCTGCAGGAAGCTGGAGCTGCTTAAGAAACTGTTGCACTGGTAAAGGGTGGAGCTGGCACCCTGGACTCTTGCACTTGGCGTCCCCAGCCTCCGCGTATTGCTGTCTTCTCATCCCTAATATCTTCCAAGTCAATAAGATCCAGCGCTGTTGGAAGACAGAGTTTCTTAAAATATGGAGGCTCTGGGAATGGGCTGGTCTAGCTGTAAAGTATATCCATACATTTCCAGTCTTCTGCCTTCCCTTAGTGGTGCCCCATCCAACCAACTCCCTATTGCCCCCTAAGCCAATAGCATTGCATTTAATTGGTTTTTAAGTTGTCCAGTTGAGGGCAGATCCCTGCAGGGCACTGTGGCAAATATTTTAATCTTTTGGACACTGTGAGTAGGGTAGGCACCCACAGTGTTTTACATCCTTTTCAAGTCGTCACAAAAATAGGGACTGGCATTAATTGCTTGTCCTGATTTAGGCCTATTGTTCTAAATTCTTGCGCAACTCTTGCGTCTTTCTTGGACCACTTTGGCCACATAGACCGTATTTATTCATTGTACGTTATATGCCACCGTGATTTATCGTAGACTTGAACTGAACTGCAGGGTGCATGTCTTCATTCATATAGCTTTCTAAAAGTGCCCTATTTGGACCTGCTCTTGCCATGAAGGCTTAGGAAAATTGCACAAATTTGTGAGGACTTCAAATTTTGCTGCCTTTTGTAACAGGATTCTGAAGCCCAAATTTACCAACAAGTATTCATTGATTACTCAAATTTACCGGGATAAATGGATACACTTACTTTTCATTTGATGGAAGCTTGCTTATGCCTAGTTTTTGCCTGTGCACAATCTTAAATTCAGAATTACTTAGAGATTCTTTCGAGATGAAACACCTAACAATTTTGTATTACCTGAAAAGGGGTGTTCATTTCAGTGCGTCACTTACATAAACAAGTAAGAAAGTAACAGATGGCAAAGGAATTTGAAATAAAACCGCTTGTGAATTGCAGGAGCAAATTTATTGTTTGTTTTGTCGTGTGCGTTATGGCACATAAAACTAGGGGAGTCATGACACACATGAGTCTGGACTTTGGAGCATCATCGGGCAAACTCTAAAAGCAGCCTGGTGCTTTTACACTTCAGTGCCCAGTGCGTGTGATGCAGTTTTCTTCTGTGTCAGTGGGACAGATCTTAAAGCATAAATTCTATGGGTGGGAAATATTTAAATAATACCTTTGAAAGAGGAACACCTTCGTAACTTTCGAATCAGAATTCAATACTTTCTGTAAGAAGATAAAATAAATACAGCTGACAGTTCTGAATATAAAATATGGCCTAAAAAAAACCTTTCTTCTTTTATAGAATGTTGATAATTGTGGTCAGAGTCAAGTTCAGTCATATGCATTTCTGATCTTAAACTTAGTTAATTTGAGAATCGACGAACTCTTGTACCATCAATATCTTGCATCTTTATGTACCTGTTGACCTTGCAGCCTTTTGAAGTATTGAGTTTCCAAATTTAATAGAATGCATGCTGTTTTTGACAATTTTCAAATGATGATAGGTCAATAAAACTTCTGGAAATGATTCTGGCACAAATTTGTTGAGAGGGCGCACTGTATCTGTGACAAGACAGGATGATTGCAGCCAGTCTCTATTTTCGAGTTTGCCTACAAATTATAGTGCTGCACAAATTTCATTTTACGCAAAGTTCGTTTCTTATGCGGTTAAGAGCGGCATGAAGGGGTGTGCAGGGTATTGAAATGTATCGTCTGTCACTAGGGCCAGTGTTGGTCTCTTTCTTCACCTCACAACTGTGGTGGTGTTTGGGAGGACAGGCTCGGTGAAGATCACCATAACTGATCGTCTGCTGGCATCTGTCTCATTGTTTTCTCTTGGGTAGAAATTGGTGAAACCTTCCAATGATCATAGGTTGTGCTACTGTGATATATCATGTACTAATATCTACTTCTCACTTGCATCATTCATGTGTTATAATAGAAAGACCTTCTTCGGCTCCATGAAGAAATTTAGGACTGAAATAACGCTTTTTTTAATACTCAAATTTAACCTTTAGCAGGAAAAAAATGTGAATGTTTCTCAATCATATCTGTGAGCTCAAAGGAAAATTGCGTTTTTCTTTGGGATTGCCTTGTACAGACGCCTTACAAAAAATATGAAACCCCTCTAATTTGTAAAGCTGAGAAAATTAACAGATAATTGCAAAGACTTAGTTACATAATCGTTTTCCAATTCCAAACTCATTGCATACTTTATGTATGGCATTGAGATTCAAACATCCTCAGTTTTCCTTGGAATGCGGGGATAGGGATTTCTTCCGATGAAAACGTATTCTCCACATGAATTTAAACAAGCATTGGCATAGCCAATAGGTCTCGCCTTTGGGACCTTATAAGTGTTTAGCCATGCAACAGTTGATGTTGTTGCACCAAGGATATTGTGCTGGATAACTAAACACTTATAAGGTCCCAAACGCGAGACCTATTGGCTATGCCAATGCTTGTTTTCAGTAGCCCGTTGCCAGTGCTGCCGAACACCTACACTGTCTACTCTTGATTCCACTTCAAGCCTCTTTCATCCACCACCAGATACTCCCTGCCCCATTATCTCACTCTTGTGCGTTCTTTTTATTCTCTGCTTTCTACTTTTGCCACAGTTTTTCCCTTACTCTTTTCCTCCATTCTTTCCCCCTTTTCTGGCTTTCTCTCTCTTGTTCTGGATCAAAGTGATGAAAAATAAGAGACGGTGGGACCCTTCAACCATTTGTTCAAATTAAGTACTAACTACAACATAACGAAATAGCAATTTGACCACTATCAGAGAATACTATTAGGCTGTATTAGAGCAAGGTGTGATGTGGCTCAAGCCTATAGTCTTGCAAATGTAAGTGTTTTCCTTGAAGCTCGATGATAGATGGATGCTGCCTTACAGGAGGTCCTAGGGGACTTGGAGGGCTGGGCGGTCCATGAAGGCAGCTTCCATACCCCCTGCTTGGTTGTGCTGTACCGAGATTCACCATGATTCACCATCATAGTCAATCATGGGACAAAGGTAGATGTACCAACTTGCTGGCTGGGACATGGCTAGCCCGCAGCATTTCATGGCAGCCATTTTGATCTGTATCTCAGTGTGGATGGATGGCTGATGTTCACTGCCATTCTACATAGAGCATTATTGGAAGACACAGCAGCCTGGCGAACTGGTGAAAAGAGGTCTGCCAGACCCACGTTCCTCTCAGTTGCAGTGTGGTTTATACGAGTTTGACGATTTAGTTTATACACATAATGTTCTGTAAATACGACGTACACTTTAGTTTGCATGACTCTAAATTTGTCAAACGTGTTAGTCTTTCAGCCGAGAGACCAAAAGGGGAAAGGCAGACTCTAAGCAAGGGAGTGGTACACCTCCGACCAGAGAACGAATAAGGGTAGGTGCATTCTCAGTTCAGGCAGCGATCCCAAAGAGGAAAAGCAGCCCCACATCAGAAAGCATAACCGGAGTGTGGCACAAATATAGTAACGGGGTGGCCACAGCAAATATGACCGGTTTGTACACTGGCTTTTTAGACAACACAGCTCATTACACTGCGTAAGGTTAGCGTTTTCGCAGTTTAAGTTCGATCTCAAAAAGCCCGTCATGAATAGCTATGTTGATTTAAGAAGCCAGAGGTGACTGAACTGAAAGTGGCAAGCGCGGCAGGGGTCTACTTGGCAAGCTTACAACTCTGTAGCAGCAGACTCCAACACAGTCACTCGTATGGAGTCTTGGGATTCCAATGGGTTGGATTCAGCACCACACAAAATCTTCTTTACTTGGCCGGGCCTTACCTGCACTCTCCACTCGCGGTTGCGCTGGCTGTTTCCTGCCGAAGCTACTACCACTGTAAAGGTCGGTCAAAGCGGACACCGCAGCCCATTGACATCCGGGTAAATACTACAACTTCTGGCGCATACATCGTCATGGTTGCTAACAACACCGTGATGCAGAGGCCTCGGATGTCACTGAGCCGACGAGGAGAGGAGGAGGCAGCAGGGGGAGGGGAGAGAGGGGCTCATGCGTTAGCTTTGCGGGAGCGAGCAGGAACCATCTGTTAATTACAAAGAGATGGTTTCAAAGCTCGCCTCCCGCAAGGAAACATCAAGCGTGCACGCGTTGCCATTCAAGCAATGCAACGCGTGCACGTTTGGCAGAAAAAGGGAATCGATTGCTAAAGGTCTTTTTCCTACGTAGCGCATGCGCGCTAGGTAGGCGAGACCTAAAAAAGGAGAAAATAAATTGATCTAGCCTGTGGGGGCGCAACACAGATCCGAAAGTTTTGGATCAAGGCAAAATGTTCAAGATGAAAAGAAAATGACAATGAGCCAAGGGTGGTATGTACAACAAAATAGGAATTGCGATTTCCTAATTGCGATTTCTACTGAATCGCAATTAGGAAATGGCAATTCCTAATGTAAGAAAACTTACAAACTTCAGAAATGGATTCCTAATGGGTCCCAAATAGACCTATCTCATGATTAATCATGAGGTAGGTCACTATTTGTGACCCATTAGGAATTGCAATCACCACAAGGATGGTGGCCTGCTGGGGTTGGCAGACCATCATGTCTGATTACTTGTCAAGAAAGCAATCTTTTTTTTTTTTTATGAAATCCGTTTTCCATTAAGGAAAACGGGATGTGTTTCATAAAATAAAATGAAACGTTTAAGTTTTATTTTTTAGGCGTAGGTAGTGGTCCCTTGGATCACTGTCCGCTTTTAAAGAATATTTGTTTCAACATTCCGGACCCCTTCCCCTTTGTGAATGGTTACCACCACTCTTGAGGTGTTGGTAAAAAATGAATGTTTTGCAACTGTAATTCGGTTGCAATACATTCATACATAACACAGCAATTCGGTATTTGGAAGGGACTCACGAAGCACACTCTTTCCAAAGACCGTATCGCTAAACACAAATCACAATTCAGTAACATGTTACCGTATTGCAATTTGTGTTTTGTACGTATCAAAAAGCATTTTTGCGGTTGGAAATGGCCCGATTCAGTGAATTGGGCCGTTTCCAACCACAAAAATGCTTTTGTACATATGGCCCCTTATTTATGTAGTCATGGTTACTCTGGAAATCATCTCTCCTGGTTGTACATTTCATGCAGGTGTTCTAGCCCTAGCCAGTGTAGGACTGACCTGTAGGGCAATCAGGCAGTACCCGATGGGCTGGTTAGACAGGTTAGTGTTCGGGCCAGTTTTTTGGTTGTTTTTTTGGCCTGTTTTGTGGCCTACCGGGCCAGTTTTTGCTGTTGATTTCCTAAATATTAAAACAAATATGCATGCAGCAAGTTCAAATCCGTGCATTCTTCCATATCTTGCAAAACACTTAAACATCGTGTCTTCACAAGTACAAAACTGCTCCAATTTGCACACATTGGCCACTTTTATTTAGCTATCTAACTTCCTAATGGGGGCCACTTTTAGTTTGTTGCCTGGGCCTGCTTTCTGTCCCAGTCCGATCCTGGCCCTAGCACTGTGGATTTTATACACTGTAGAAAAAAATTAATAGGTGTAGGCAGTACTTTAAGTGGGATAGAAAAGGTGGGGGGGGTCTCAAAAGAGACATGGATGTGAAACACCTACGAGTCCTGTAAAGGGGTGTGACCTCTGTAACAAAGGACATGACCCAATAGAGGGGACTAGAATCCTGTGTTGCACAAATTCATAAACAGTTCTTTCACAAAATGATAAGCAACAATATATTTACCGAATGAAAATATAAAAATAATAATTTGGTATTGCACATTGCTTCATATCATACTGCTGCCGTTTTGTAATCACTGTAAAAACAGGCATCACTAATAGCCATATTAATGGTACTCAATTTACCTACCTCCGAAAGAGCTTTGTTGGGACTATATATAATGATCTGTAGATCACTGAATATCTTAGCATGTAGCTCGCTGAGCCATCATGTCCCTTCCTTCCGACAACAATCATTGAATTCATTAGCCATTCACTTTGCAGCCTGACCCAGGTTACCCAGTCCCCCTTAAACTCTATCTCTCGATCCGTTTCTCTGCCCTTTGTATTCTGAGACTGATAGCAAGGCCATGCTCTCTGTCGGTCATTTTACGCACTCAGGATAGTGATCAAAAGGCGGTAATAAAAGATCGAGGAGGGAACCACAGGCAAGATTGTTTGAACAGCTTGGTGCTGGCTGATAATTTTGGGCATGATCGCATGTCAAAATTTCAGCTCACGGAAGTGTCAAATGAGCAGTTTGCTCTTCTTAGGTCGAGAAATTGAGTACCATTTACTTGGGTAGTAACAACATTGTTTTTATATGTTAGAAATGGGGTCTCTAGTTGGCAGGGGTATGCCCCTGTCCAAGTCGGGACCCACAATCCTAGTCAGGGTAAGTTACCCACCAAAGATAACCTCTGCTCACCCCCTTGGTAGCTTGGCACAGAATAGTCAGGCTATACCCCAGAGGCAATGTGTAAAGTTTTTGGACACCCACACAGTAACACAGTGAAAACACTGCAAAAGTACTCCACACCAGTTTAGAAAACTAGCCAATATTTATTTGACAAGAAAAAGACCAAAACAACAAAAATCCAACTTACACCAGTCATTTTTAAAAGATTAAATGAAGTTATAGTGCTTAGAAAACAGTAGCTCCAGCTGGGACTATTCTCGACGTGCTTGACGAGGGCGAATCCACAAGTTCTGGCTGACCTCCATGGAGCGGGGACCGGCTACGGAGTCATGCAGACCCCAGTTACAGTACTTCTGAAACATTAAGAACCAAAGACAGTGCGAGGCGTCGGTGACGCGGTACTGGAGACTCCCATTGTGGTGTTGCTTCAGAGGCACTACGGCTGTGCCTGCATTCTAAGTTGCAGTCGTTGCGTTGAGCAGGGACCACGGCTTCTTTGTGGGGAGCGGCGCGGTGTCCAAGGGCGTCGCCTGTTCCGAAGTGACGCTTAAAGTCGATGGATTGGGATCTCAGCAGAGGAGCCCAGGTGCTGCAGGTGAAGTCTTTGATGGCCCTGAGACTTCCAATTGGAGGCAAGCTCAACCCAAGCCCTTGGAGAAACTTTAAAAAGCAGAATGCAGAGAGCAAAGTCCAGTCCTCTCACTCCCAGGACAGAAGCTGCCGGCAGCAGGCCAGCACTGCAAAGAAAGTAGCAAAGTGGCAGTCCCTCCTGGCATCACAACAGCTCTTCTTCCTGGCAGAATGTCCTCAGTCGAGAAGTGTTCTGAGTATATGGTGTCAGAGGTTCAGTTCTTATACCCATTTTAGCCTTTGAAGTAGGGAAACTTCAAAGAAAGATCTCTGTCGTTCCTGGCCCTGGCTCCAGACACACAACAGGGGGAAGGCAGCTCTTTGTGTGTGGACAAGCACTGCCCTATTCAGGTACAAGTGTCAACTCCTCCCACCACTCTAGCTCAGGAAGACCCATCAGCCTGGTAATGGGCTTTCAGGATTTTCAGGGCACACCTCAGCTCCCTTTGTGTTCGACTGACTAGAGTGAATTCACAAAACCCAACTGTCATCCAACCCTGACATGTTTTCTACAGGCAGTCAAAGGCACAGAATGGTTAAAGTAAGAAAATGGCAACTTTTGTGGCATTTGCAGATCTGCAGTTTTTAAAACCAACTTCACTAGAAGATGTGTTTTTAAACTGTGAGTCCAGAGACACCAAACTTCAATTTTCTATCTGCTCCCAATTGGAAGATACACTTGTAAAGTGTTATAAGACAGCTCCAATGCTAACCCATGGGAGAGAGAGGCCCTGCTGTAGTGAAAAACGAATTTAGTAGTTTTTCGCTACCAAGACACGTAAGACTTAAAAGTACGTGTCCTACCTTTTAAATACATTGCACCCTGCCCAAGGGGGCTACCTAGGGCCTGACTTAGGGGTGTCTTACATCTAAAAGGGAAAGTTTGGGGCTGGCAAATAGGTGAACTTGTCAGGTCAACATACCAGTTTAAAATTGCACACACAGGCTCTGCAGTGGCAGGCCTGAGACAGGTTTGAAGGGCAACTCATGTGGGTGGCACAATCAGTGCTCCAGGCCCACTAGTAGCATTTGATTTACAGGTCCTGGGCACATGTAGTGCACTGTACTAGGGACTTGTTAGTAAATCAAATATGCCAATCATGGATGAAACAATCCTATCATGTTTTAGAGGAGAGATATATGCACTTTAGCACTGATTAGCAGTGATAAAGTGCCCAGAGTCCTAGATCCAACAAAAAGAGGGTCAGAAAAATAGGAGAAAGAAGGCAAAAATGTTGGGGATAACCCTGCAAAAAGGGTCAGGTCCAGCTTTATAGCTTTTAAAAATTGTCTTGCTGCAGTAGTAAGCTCTATATAAACAAGCATTTGCAATGCAATAGGTCTCGCATTTACAAGAGTTTGAGCTATTGACAATGCAATAG
This sequence comes from Calotriton arnoldi, assembly GCA_963921515.1. Classification (NCBI taxonomy): domain Eukaryota; kingdom Metazoa; phylum Chordata; class Amphibia; order Caudata; family Salamandridae; genus Calotriton; species Calotriton arnoldi. The sequence goes on along the minus strand of CAWUFW010017726.1, from coordinate 190,585 downwards.
CTTAAACTCTCGCAAATGCGAGACCTATTGCATTGCAAATATGTTTGTTTACTAGCACCCATGCGGCGCTTTCACATTCCTGGAGGCCGCGCCCTTTCTTTAGACAAGCCGCATCTAAAGAAAGGGGCGTGGCCGATATTAAAGTGAAACCGCGGCATGGGGCGCTTTGATAAAAAAAAGCATCTGTTTGTTAAGTTGACAAACAGATGAGTTTTTTTGTAAAAGCGCCCCTGGGCGCTAGTAAACAAACAAACCCCCAAAAAAGAATAAGTAAGCGTGGCCGCTATACTTAAAGCGGACCGCGCTGCTAAAAGAAAGAAAGAAATGCAGCCGCTATAGGTAAAGCGGACCGCCATTAGTAAATAAAATAAAAGCGTGCGGCGTGCTGCGACGTAGTGGGTGGGATTGGGGCAAATCATTAAACAAATTAGTGCTCACAGCCAAGATAAAGAAGACCGTGTAACAAGACAAGTAAAAGGTCCAGTCCTTATGGGAGGTAACAAATGCAGACAAGGCGGTACCAAGGAGGGACTAACAAGCCTAATAACGACTCGGAAGTAAACGTTTACGAAGGACAATGACACAAGCCAATTAAAAATATGGGCGGAGAGTGGGCGGGACTTCAAAGTCATACTCCAATATTGCATGCCTCGCAGCAGCACATGCACTGCCCAGGCTCGACCTGAAAATGATAAAAACACCATGTTATTATCATTTTATTTTTCCTGTGGGGAGACGCTCCTCCGCCTTAGTGGAGGAGCCGCCACTGCAAATTTGTTCAACAATCACAGTCAATGTAATCCCGATTTACTGCACATAACACTCTCAGGGAGAGTACGAGTTGAATAAGAAACATGCACTACTGCATGCAATAGAAATATTACAGTTAGCACTGCTTGAAATAAAACTGAAAGGGAGAGTACCAGCACTTCGTACCCCCTACAACAAAAGGGGAGTTTGGGTTCATTTTAATATTCCTTTTCATGGTTCCATTTCTAGTGAGGTCAATAAGCAGTGGGGATGAGGCCAACAACACCGATCTCTCCAGTGAACAAGTACACCTCGTATTTAGTTACAATAGCCTCCTACAGGGCATTAAGTGGGATGAAAAAACTGGGGGGTCTCTCATAGGGGCGTGGCCAATGTAATTAAGGGCGTGGCCTAAAACACTTAAACTAAAAATATGCACTTAGCATAGTGTGCTGCCCCACTGGTACTTTGCTGCTTCTGTCCATTCATCCAGATATATAACACAACAAGTAACATTACACCTACAACAAGCCAGGGCTACTGGCATAGTCAATGGTTGTAAATTGCATACGATAAATCGGCAACAACTATGACTTTGTTCTATGTAATATTGAAAATGCTTCCATTCTTGTGGGCGAGGCTGTGCTAAGGCTGCAGCTGCCAACTTTCGAGCTGAAAAAGCAGGTTCGAGCCTCAGGTCGGCTCAACAGCCTGTGATTCAAAACATGAATATGTCCTTGTGTAATGTAACTGGTGCTCGTGTTTGCGCTATATAAAACTGAAAAACGAGTATCTTTGAAGCTACATCAAAAGCAATGACGGATGGTTCTACCGCAGAGTTAAGCTTTTATTTTCCACCCTGAAGGTAAAAATGGAGAGCCCAATAGGGACCCGTTTCGGTACCTGCTTTTAGGAACTGCTGGTGCTGAGCACTGGCACGACCCAGCCCACTTAAAGCCCTGGCCTCCTATGATATTCTATACCTTTAAAAACCCCTCTCACAGGAACCCAACTGGCATTGCTTTTATTCCGACTAACCAGAGCCTGGATTTAAATAGACTGCATGGACCAGGGGTATCCAAAGTAGGTCAAGGAGGGACTGATCCATGTCACATTATCAGGATATCCACATATGGCCCATTTGTGGATCTAAATGTAATCCATGCAGTCAGTGGAAATCTACAAGGTTCCAGCTCTGCAAGCCCAGGTCGGACACCACTGGAAACGACTGCAAGAGATCAGAAGGTGATCCAGTAGCCCCCAGTCGGTCACCATGTAATCAGCAAATCTTGCTGATAAACCCTGCATCCCCCCTTGACCAAACTTTGCCATACTGGACAAGCTACTCCGCCTCTCTGCGCCTAGGTTCACTTAACTGCAAAAATATGTCCTTAAATCCCAGCGCCTCTCTGCCTCTGTAACAATCGGTTAACAAATTAAAATATGTAAATTCGCTGTCAACTTAGTAGAAAACCTCCCAGCACCTAGCCTATCAGTACAGAGACAAAGGATTATAATCTTGGATTCTCCACTGCATCTCACCTTGTGATCTTGGGTAAATCTCGTCCTCGCCCTTGCCTAGGCTCCATTATCTGAGAAAATTAGCACTGATAAGAAAATGCATTACAATTAAAGAGTTTAAAAGGTGTTGAAGAGTGCTTACCTCTTTCCAAACACCTGAGACCATGTAGGCCCGACTGTTTTTAGGGAAATTAGGAGATGTTCTTACTTAGTAATACTTCGAAGGTCAATTCAGCAAAATGATATCACGCAGGTTTTGACATCTGATGTCATCACAGGGGTGACTCCCTTCCCCAACTCTTAGCCCCAGAAGGTTGTTTGCTGCAGAGGGAGAAGAGGTCAGTGGACACTACAGAATGTACACAGGAAGCTTATTGTTTTGTTTACTTCCTGTCCTGACACTGCCCTCGTGACCACGAAGACCAGGTGCAGTGAAGGTTAGGCCATGTGTACCAGGAATGACGTCAGTGAGTGCTATCTTTGAAAGGGTAGTTTCACCGAGTCAGATTTAACGTCAGGTAGAGAGCAGTGGCCACGGTTTTCGTGCCCATTTCTTTCTAGTCTGATGCCGGTCTCACTTTTTCTATAAAGGCAATGAGAAAACTAAACGCACCGGAATGGAATGGCCCGACCAGCTACCCCCACCCACCAGCTGTGGCAGCTGAAGGTCTCCTTGAGCCGCATAATACAGTCCGCTCCGATGCTGAACCTAGAAGGTGGGAGGGACCCTCTGGAATGGACGAGGAGCACCGGTCCTCCCTCAATGCTCCTGTGCTTGATAAACAAGCATTTGCAATACAATAGATCTCGCGTTTACGAGAGTTTAAGCCATTGTCATTTACAATGGCAATAGCTCAAACTCTTGTAAATGCGAGACCTATTTCACTTCAAAGAAGCGGCCGCCATAGTGCGGGGCTGCTTGAAAAGGAAAGTGGGTATGGTGAGGAAAGCACGTCGTGCCCGCAGTAGGAGAAACACATTAAATAAAAGAGTGCTTACAAACTTAATAAGACATGCTGTGTCGCTTCCGAAGTAAAGGGGCCAGTCGCCATGGGTGTTTACAAATGCAGACAAGGTGGTACCAAGGAGGGACTAACAACCCTAACAACAACTCGTAAGCCAGCTTTTACGAAGGACAATGACACAAGCCAATGAAAAATGTGGGCGGGGCTTCTCTAACATACTCCACCACAACAAGTCTCGCAGAGATGTGCATGCGCGCTGACTCAGGCTCGACCAAAACAAGCATTGGCATAGCCAGTAGGTCTCGCCTTTGGTACCTTATAAGTGTTTAGCCATGCAACAGTTGTTGTTGTTGCACCAAGGGTATTGTGCTGCATAACTAAATACTTAGAAGGTCCCAAAAGCGAGACCTATTGGCTATGCCAATGCTTGTTTTTCTTTGTTGCAGTTTTGTATAGCGCGAACTCGACCTGAAGGAACTGGAGGCTCTCTACATGAGCACCAGTTACATTCATTTTCTATTTAAGGCACGGGAAGATTACGTGATGTGTCCAGAAACACAGGATGGTAAGCTGACGCAGAGACTAATAGCACCGATAGTGTTTTAAAGAGAGCAAGCATTGAAAAGCTGTGTTTGTTTATAAGCAAAGCCCTGTTGTCCTGAGGGGTCTTATCAGTATAAAAACAAACGTGTAACAACACAACAGCGCTTGATGTAATGGCGGCTTTGTGCAGTGTACTGTGGGTGAGAATTATGTAATCTTCGGAGTGTCCCACTTCTGCTCCTTTGTGTCGACGACCAAAACACAGATGTCCAGAGTAGAAATGGCAGTGGGGAGAAAAAGTCCCCGCACGCAGGTCCCACCATTAACAAGAACAAACAAAACCTTCGGTGCCTGTCACAGTTTTGTATAGCGCAAATTTGACCTGAATGTAGTTGGAGCACTATACATGAGCGCCAGTTACATTACACATGGTCACATTCATTTTTTTTTAAGGCACAGGAAGATTACGTGATGTGTCCAGAATCACAGGATCTTAAGCTGACGCCGAGACTAATAGCACCAATAGCGTTTTAAAGAAAGCAAGCATTGAAAAGCTGTGTTTGTTTATAAGCAAAGCCCTGTTGTCCTGAGGGGTCTTATCAGTAGAAACCAAACGTGGAACAACACAACAGCGCTTGATGTAACTGCAGGCTTTGTGCAGCGTACAGTGTGTGTGAGTGAGAATTATGTAATCTTCGGAATGCCCCGCTTCTGCTCCTTTGTGTTGACGACCAAAACACACATGTCCAGATTAGAGATAGCAGTGGGGAGAAAAAGTCCCAGCGCGCAGATCACACCATTAAGAAGATCAAACGAAACCTTTGGTGCCTTTCGCAGTTTTGTATAGCGCAAGTTCGACCTGAAGGTATTTGAGCGATATACATGAGCACCAGTTAGATTACACACGTTCACATTCATTTTCTTTGAAGGCATGGGACGATTACGTGAAGTGTCCAGAATCACAGGATCTTAAGCTGACGCCGAGACTTATAGCATTGATAGTGCTTTAACGAGAGCAAGCATTGAAAAGCTCCATAGTCACACAGTGCACCCCTCTCAAATACATTCGACTCACCCCCCCACTTTAAAGTTTACTGTGTTGCCGCTAAGCCGCGCTGTGCATGCCTGGAGTAACGCAATCTCACAGGCGACGTGCTGAGCCAGGGAAATGCTTGTACCATTTAAATACAAGTGTGGGCTCCAGTGAGTTCCTGAGCAGGGGACAATGGCAGTGCGAGCAAAGCGCGCACCCTGCTGTGTCCGCCGCAGCAGCAAGCGCGCTCGCCAGGAAACTGAAAGCGCCAGTTAAATTAAAACAACAAGCCTAATCAAGCACTCGTGCTTGTGCTGGCATCCACGAGAGCGAGCAGCGGCGCGCAGGCCATCTGTTTTCAATTAGCACACGCGCCGCTGCTCGCTCCCCCAAGGTGGATGCCAGCACAAGCACGAGTGCAAAAAGAGCTGACCAATTTCTAAAGGTCATCTCCTAGGGCAGCGCATGCGCGCTGCCTAGGCGAGACCTAAAAACGAGTTTTTGTTGCTATTGTGCAATTTATGTTTCTCTGACTGTAGCAGCATGGTATTCTGGCAAACTGATATGTTATCTGCGGTTTACTTTAAATTCATTATTGCACAAAGCTTTCTTGATGTGTTGTCCAAAAGTTTAAAATTGTGCCCCACAAGACCTTTTAATCTTGAAGTCTCAGAAGAACATCTTTCTGTAGAGAAAGATCTCATCTTTGCAAAGAAATTCAAAACAGGACCAAACTCATACAAGTCACTACTGATCAAACAGATGTTTCTGTTGAGAAATGCATAGTTTTGTCTTCAGCCTTTTTTATATAAATATTTGCAGTACAATACTACATAAATAGAGATAGTGGTACATATATCCAAGAAAGAAATGACTCAAACAGATACATATAAAGAAAAGTAGATGTGATTTTAAGCATTCTATTCAGGAACACAGTGTAGCAACTTCCTATAAAAAGGTTTGGGACCTATTGGGCTTTATTAGGAACACCATTAATCACTGTCATTAGGTTCATATAGGTATTCCTAAGTATTTTTAAAAACCTTTCACATTTATAATGTTAGGAGACATGATCTAGGTAAATAAGGAGAATCCGTTGATGGCATTGCATTAGCAGTATTGCATGCTGATATAAAAGCTTAAATCTGATGACGTTAACACTAATTCGCATTTGATGAAAAGGCGCATATGTGCCTTAAAACAATCATTGACCAATGTTAAGGCGACAGGCACATCTATTTGAAATGTCTTTATTATTAACAGTTGATCTTTGCTTCAAATGAAAGTGTAATCCTGTAGCATCTGTAACCCAAAAGCAGGACTCGTTGACTCGGACTATCTCATTGTAACTGTAAGCGCTTTTTGAAAATATTATTCCTCGCTGGAATTGCTGCCAGTCTATCTAAATCCGTATTTGTAAAGCGCGAACTACTCACCCTTACGGGTCTCAAGGCGCTGGGGGCCGTTGTGGAAATTAAGTGAGCTATTGCCCAGAGTCACAGGATGCTGAGCTGAGCTGCCGCCGGAGCCAGGGATCGAACCGTGACCCCTGTGCTCCGAAGTCAGCTGCCCTGGCCGCTGCACCACACCTCTCCACCTGGACCGCCAGCCTGCAACTTAGAGTCATGCGTCAGTGAATGAACTTAAAATTCAGGCAATTAATTAATTCATTAATAACACCATGTTTTAGTGACTTATCTTGATATTGTAGCTAATAGTTAATTAATTAATTAATAATACCAATGAACCTTAATGACACCCCGTAGAGGAGAGTCGAAAAGATGTTTCTTCTGTCAATCTGCCTTTCACAGCTCCTTGACAGACTCAACATCTGTAACAGACACAGGCCACATTTGTTATGAAGTAACTTTAAAGAGGCGTTTCATTTATGTTATCACACTAGATTGTCTGTGTTAGCAAAGACAAACTTCTTCCGAAAAGTTCTAGAATCACAGTCACTTCCCTTTGGTGGGGCTTATCAGCGTGATGCAGTAGACGCACTTTGATGGAAATGGTTCTTCCAAACAACCTCTCGAGAATATTATGAAATTGCCTGCTGTAAGGGGAAGACACAGATTACTTTCTTATGACAATCTACGTGCTACATCTCTGCATCCCAGGATCAAGGGTTTGCCCCCGGATTAAATTAAAAAGCACCTGGTAGGTAGTTGTTTCTTTTTCATCTACGAGTGTCAGCCATTTAGCCTCAAAGATTTTAAACAAACTTCAACATTATATCACAGTATAAAGTAATAAATCTTTAAATTTGATTATCACTTGAAGGTGGACATCTCTCAAGGGGTGTTCAACAATCACACATGGTTTTATAATTCGGGCCCAACAGTACGACGCAGTGCCAAGATTAAGACTGATGGAGTTTGAACTTGCACATTTCCACACAAGCTGAATGTCATGGTGCGAAGAAAATAAATATTGAAAAAATACATGCTAAAGGAAAGACACATTCGTGTTAGCAGCGAGCATGGCGCAGCCCCTTATGCTCATTCAATGTTTAATTTACTCGTGCAAAGAAAGACACTAAATAAAATCGAGTGGATCTAAATAATGCAGTGATTTCACTTTCTTTCCCCTAGATGCTTCCCACAGGAACATTATTATTTTAGGCTTAAGAATAAAAAAAGAAAACTAAAGTGAATTTCGCGGTAGTCTGTTCATGACCTCTTCCCATAAATATCACATTTCTGCTGGACATTCCCACGCGTCGCACTGTGCCTCCTAAGAACCCTGCAGTGTGCCCATCCCGCGTCACCAAGGGAGTGCTTTCCAGCCAGCCCTGCGTCATGTGCTGTCTAGACAGCATGGACCACTTGGATGCTGAACTATGATGTTATGTCAAGACCTGGAGGCCACTATGCAGTAAATTCCTTTATTGCCACCACTCCGCAGCATCTTTAAAGCTTATAGAACTTACAATCGTTAAACATTCTAACATAATAAAACTCCCCAGCAGCAGTGCCATGAATGGGGATGAATATACTAGTTAGTTCTAATCATTTCAAGATCTAAGAATCTTCCCCAAAGACTTTGTGTGCAATGATCCTAGTGTTTCACCCCTTTTCTTCAGGATGAAAAATGTGGTCACCACCAATGGAAGAGGCCCACGCAGATCCATACATTTCAGGAGGTTCCCTGGCACTAGCCACCAACGAAGCTTTTCAAAAATGGATGGTGAGATTGGAACTGGAAGGTTGCTATTTCAGTGAGTCTGTATTACATTTGCACATGCCTGTCATTCCAAGGTCCTCCAACGCGTCCTGGCCCACAGTCTGATAAACATGCAAGAGAAAATATCCCTCAGCAGTACAGTGACTGCCACTTGAGAGTCTGAAATGAGCTTCAAGAGCAGCAGTTGAGTTAGGAAGGCTTCTGTAGGTGCCATATTGAAAAGAGTCTCTATGAAGGCTGGTTGAAGAAAGACGATCAACCCTGAGTGTGAATTCTTCCTTCATAGGGAGTCTGGCTCTAACACCCCTTCAAGAATTTTGCACTCCTTAATCGTGGAAGGATCGATTAACAGGGTCGTTGGGGTTCAGGTTCTTGGGGGAATTTCCAATGAAGTGCAGGCTCTCCCTCTACTAACGTTGGTTTCCTACTTGTGTGCTGTAATGGACCCAGCAAGGGCCATGCACCAGCGAGATAAAGAAGCAAGTTTTCACACGACCCAACAGCTTGATAGGAAATGGGATAAGACTTGCTTAAATGACAGGAACTGATATCATTCTTGGGATGATGGTAATATTAACAGTAATAATAGCAACAATACTAAATTGCTTGTATGTATACTGCACTTCTGAAATTTACACGCGCTGTAAATAACCAATGTTCGTATTCACTGATTTAATGGCACTTAATTTGCCAAACGCAGAAGGTCAATCAGTCAGTCAATATCTTTATTTCGGCCTAAAAGTCCATAAAAGAGAAAGCTAAATACAAAATATATAAAAGCAAATTAAAGTACAGAGCATATAAAAGAGAGAAAAAAGATCCGGCTAAATATATTACAGTAAAACCAGAATAAAATATGTTAAAACGTTAAGTACACAGCAGCATAAGGGGGGACACCTTTTTCAGTCTTAACCTCCACATAGACATCAAATACCTTGAGACTACAAAGACAATGGGCTGGCTTATATTACCTCTGAGTATTCTAAGGGCGATGCTGTAATTCCTCAGACCCAAATAACGACAAAGTGGCAAAATCCCCTTTTTCCTTGGATTATGATAAACTGGAAACAACAGAATTACATGTTCAACCACTTCGATCACCCCAGGGCAGAAAGGGCATGTTTTGTCAGCCTTTGAGTTCCCAGACCTCCAAGCAGTGGTAAATGCTCGAATTGGGAGGATCCCTAGACGGAACTTTAAGTACATGGTTCCACCTCATCCAAAAATGATTCAAAGCAGACTCGGAAGGATGAACGGCTGTTTTCATTACAGTTGGGAATTTATAAATGACAGATTATGGCAGTTGTCAATTGTGGGCATTAACTCACGTACATTATGATCTGAGCTTTTAGCATAGTTTGATGCTGCCACTTACTTTAATTGCCTGATTAGTGCCATAGGGCAGAAATCAGGGATTTTACAGCCTGCGTGTAGGGGGACCTATGATGGAGTTTGAGATTTGTGCATACTTTGCTCTTTATTTTTAGGCTGTAATATTTGAGTGGGGCCCCTTTGTGGCTTACAGAGCTAGTTTACTATTTTATTATTATCTGGTCTCTCAAATAAAAGAGATCCAGAAGTCTGAGCATAGCACTGAAATATATAGGGATATTTTAAATGCGACTTTTTTCCAATCTTGTTTCAGAAGAGGAAGGCGTTTATCTGTAACTTTTGAGTTGCAAGAGACAAACATTCACATGCTCTGTCTGATTATGGCCAGAGAAGAGCTACGTGGCCCGAGTTATTTTGCTGTTCTCTGCTGTTTGTACGCAGGTGCAGCTCACTGTACTTCCCTTCATAACTGAGGGAATCACTGGCGGTCCATAACATTCTGAACTGGTGCAGCGCCAAGGCAGGGTTTTCACAGCATTTGATGCGCACATTCAAAACCTTTTTGAATAAGTTGCCGCCTCTGTGCCTATCTAGGGCATAGTTACTTGGGCTGTGGTCGGGCCGCTCCAAATAGCAAATGTCTGCTAGGTTACAGCAGCTTCTCAATATGTGAAAAAACAAAGAAACGGAACACACAGCAGTCTCTGGGTGACAGCAGTGGGACCATTAGTATTCTGATATGGAATATCTCCTAATTGAGAATGATGTCAGAACTTACATATTAACTCACTCATCCACCTATACATTCCTGTCAGATTGCAATTGCTGCCTTCTGCGAAACAGGGAAGATGACTTTGATACTACCATGCTGTATCTGTACTTTTTTTTAAATTACACTTTTTATTGTTTTACATATGATACAGTATAAACCTGTAGTCAGGATTGCATCTCAGAGTACAAAACAACCAAGTGCACCACTCTCAACAAGTACCTGGGCATCCTAGTGTGCCACTCCACCCAAATCCCTCTCTTATAGTTCCCCCTTTCCTCAACCTTGTGGGATTCCAAAATGTATACCTCCATGTCCAGTGGCCGGAGTCTCCCTTTACATGGCTCACGGTGGATCTCCCTGTATCAAACCCAGTTTCTCCAGATGTTTTTGTGTTTTTTAGGGCAATCCCAGGGAGGTGGGCTGTTTTAAGCTGAGACTGTGATCGAGCCCACTCTTCCACTTCTTTGAGGGTGCCGCCGAATCCTTCCATGCCTTGGCAGTGTCCCGTTTGGCAACAACCAAACCAAACCACGTTAAAGCCCGCTTGTATCTATTGCCGTCAAAATTATTTTGCCCCCATTTTCCACATCTGTACTCTCATGAAATAAGCTTGGTGTAGGTACTTTAATTGGATGATGCGGAATTGAGAAGAAATAGCGGCATACCAAGTTGATGCCAGGGCATCCCTCCATTCGTCTTCGTCTAGTATGCCCAAATCTAATACCCATGCCTCCGCAATTGGGCAAAAGAATCTGGAGTGTTGACCACAAGAGATGCATATAGAAGAGAAATGTGATGCTGCTTTGGACTCCAGCAGGCAGTGCTCCAGAATATTGCCTAGGCAGAAGATGGGAGGGGGTAAGAAGGTGTTTGATCTGCAGGTAGCAGTAAAACTGGTTGCTGTGAAGATTGTGTTCCCCCTGCAGATCAACAAACGACTTTAACATGGCCTGATGAACCAAATCTCTCACTCTGAAAATACCAATGAGGTCCCAGTGCCGAAAGCCCGACAGCGGTGCTACCTGTCTGAGCCACGTGCCTGACCACAGGGGAGTCTCTTGGGTCAGGCGGTGGGACCAACCATGGGACTTAAGTGTGTCACCCCAAACTCGAAATACCACTTGTGTGGCTAGTGGTACCTCCATATAGGAGGCATGATAGTTATACTCCATTTAATGTCTACTCTTCAGAAGGCCAGATCTTGGAACCCACCAAACTACCAGTCATTTAAGACCACCAGATCTGAGCCCCTGTAGTAAAACATAATGTCCGGTGTTGCTATGGCTTCCACAAAGGTGAATTTAAAACATTTGGACAACACAAGTGTTAGAAATGGGGGTCTCTAGTTGGCAATGGCTGGCGCCACTGTCCAAATAGGGACCCTTCTTCCTACGTCAGGGCCAGTGGGCTACCCCCTTTGATAACCCCTGCTCAACCCTGTGGTAACGTAGCACGAGCAGTTAGGCCTATCTCAGAGGCAGTGTGTGAAGCATTTATGACCATGCACAATAAGGCAGTAACGACACCACAAAAGGACACAACTCAAGTAGGTATAGAAAAATAGTATCTTTATCTAAGGTTTAGTACGAGACTCTCAAAAGCGTTTTAACCAGTCACAATGCACGTAAATCAGTATGGACTTAAAAAGGCAATAACGTATTCACCAGAACGTGGCACTGACTGAGTTCAAGGCCTGGGTCTACGCGACCCGTTGCGCACCAGATACCTGCCGTTGGACGGGGACACAGTACGTAGCTTCTCGAAGAAGCGGAGACGGTAACAGGCGGACTCCCAGCGACCACAACTCTTGTCTGCAGTGGTCCGCAAAGTGCACTCACAATGATTCGGGCACTCGGGGACAGGCGGGCTCCCAGCAGCAGCAGCACGCGGCTGCGGCGGCCCGGGCTGGTGGTGGCGATGACTCTCGTCGTGCAGCTCCGTGGTGGGCTCACAGCGGCAGCAGCTCTCTCTTAGCTGTGGCGGCCCACAGGACGACTCACGATGATGCAAAAATTGGCAAAGGTGCGGGCACTCAGCGGCAACAGCTCTCTTTTAGCTGCGGCTGCCCACGGGACAAATCACGATGATGCAAAGTCGGCAAAGGTGCGAGCACTCGGCGGCAGCAGCTCTCTCTTAGCTGTGGCGGCCCACAGGACAAATCCTGATGATGCAAAGTTGGCAAAGGTGCGAGCATTCCGCGGCAGCAGCTCTCTCTTAGCTGCGGCGGCTCACAGGACAAATCACGATGATGCAAAGTTGGCAAAGGTGCGAGCACTCCGCGGCAGCAGCTCTCTCTTAGCTGCGGCGGCTCACAGGACAAATCACGATGATGCAAAGTTAACAAAGGTGCGAGCACTCAGCGGCAGCAGCTCCCTCTTAGCTGCGGCGGCTCACAGGACAAATCACGATGATGCAAAGTTAGCAAAGGTGCAAGCACTCAGCGGCAGCAGCTCTCTTTTAGCTGCGGCGGCTCACAGGACAAATCACGATGATGCACAGCTGACACAAGTGCGGGCACTCAGCGGCAACAGCTCTCTCTTAGCTGCGGCGGCCCACAGGACAAATCACGATGATGCACAGCTGGCACAAGTGCGGGCACTCAGCGGCAACAGCTCTCTCTTAGCTGCGGCGGCCCACAGGACAAATCACGATGATGCACAGCTGACACACGTGCGGGCCCTCAGCGGCAACAGCTCTCTTAGCTGCAGCAGCTCACAGGACAAAGGATGATCTCGACCAGGCTGGCACAATGGCGGGCACTCAGCGGCTACAGCTCTCTCTTAGCTGCGGCGGCCCACACAGATTCAGCGAAGGTTCCGAAGGTTCCAATTAAGAAGGGCGCTCAACGGCGGCAGCTCTCTCTTAGCTGCGGCGGCCCACACACAGAGTTAACAAGGGTTACCAGTCCGCGTTCCTCACAGTAGAACTAGAGGTTCCGGATTACTCGACGGAGGCCTCACCTGCAAGTAGAATCCCTAGCACAGGAATTCAGACGGCTGACGGGGTGAAGTCTAATGTCCCTGAGACTTCAGCAGGAGGCGCTCTCAATTCAGGCCCTCGGGTAGTTTCTTCAGCAAGCTTGGTGAAAGTTTCAAAGTCCTTTCCTCTGTTCACTCGGACAGAGTTTTGTCTTGACATCCAGAAGGAACACACTTGGACAAGGTTTCAGCGCAGCGTTTTATACCTCAAAAGTCTTTGTTCTCTGCAGTCACAAATCACTGCATCCAGCCAGAACCAGTTCGGTGGGGTCGGGGAGCACTTGGTTTACGAGGCGACATCCTGCCCTTTGAGAATCTGGGGGTCTGCTATCAGACGCCCAGTGGGAGGTGGAGCCATCATTCACCTTGCCAGGCACGGCCCTGCTCAGATCAAAGAGTCACCCCTCCCCATACTCTAAATGCCGATCTCTCTCTCCAGCCAGGTCTGACCCAGCTGGCCCTGCTGCTCCAAAACCAGACGGCCAATACACACGCTAGCAAAGCCTACAGGAAAGCTTAGGCCAGAAAATACCTCGTTTCTAGCAGCGGCATTTTCAAACACGGACTACGCAAAAGATCCTTACTAAAAGATGTATCTTAATGTCCTGAGCTTAAACATATCAAACTCGAAGTTCCTATCGGGTTCCTGGGGGCAGGTAGGATTATGGGATGTAATACTCAGCCTGCCCATTCTGGCCTATGAGAACGGATAGCCTCACAATAGTAAGCCGTGAAATGGAGGGTAACTCACTATTAGAACATGCTACACAGACATACTTTAAAAGCTGCTTCGGTGGGTAGCGCAAATCAGCGCTGCAGGCCCACCAGCAGGATTTGGTCTACCAGCCCTGGGCACACACAGTGCACTTATACTAGGGACTGACAGGTAAACCAAACGAGCCAATTATGGTTATCCCAATTCATACAGTTATCTTTACACAGGGAGCATTCGCGCTGTGGCACTGATTGGCAGTGGCACAGCGCCCAGAGCATCTAAATCCAGCCAACATAAAAGATAGGAAGCGAAAAGAGGAAGGGAGACCCGCGCCAATGATGCCAGGTCTAACACGCGTCCCCTCCAGCTGAAATGTGGGGAGAACTATCCATCCCCTTGGGAGTTCTCATCACTAAGGCGGAAAAATCTGGACAGACCGTCAGCATTGGCGTGTTCTGTACCAGGGCGGTGTTCCACTGTGAAATCCATACCCTGTAGGGAAATGGACCACCTCAACAACTTGGGATTCTCACCCCTCATATGCATCAACCATCTAAGGGGCCTGTGGTCTGTCTGAACCCGGAAGTGAGTCCCAAACAGATATGGTCTCAGCTTCTTCAGCGCCCAGACCACAGCAAATGCCTCACGCTCAATTGCACTCCACCTCTGTTCCCGTGGAAGTAACCTCCTACTGATGAAGGCTACAGGTTGGTCTAGTCCCTCCTCATTTATCTGTGACAGAACAGCCCCTATACCATGCTCTGAGGCGTCTGTCTGGACAACAAATTCCTTTGAAAAGTCGGGCGCCTGAAGCACGGTTGCGGTGCACATGGCAGTCTTCAGGGCGTCAAACGCGTTTTGACAGGTGTCAGTCCAGTTTACCTTTTTGGCTGCTTCTTAGAAGTCAGCTCAGTCAAGGGTGCAACAATGTTGCCATATCCCTTGACAAACCTCCTGTAGTACCCCGTGAGTCCTAAGAAGGCTCTCACCTGCGTCTGAGTCTTGGGGGGTTCCCATGCCAGGATAGTCTCAATTTTGGGCTGAAGGGGCGCCACCTGGCCGCTCCCCACCTGGTGTCCCAAATACACTACAGAACCCTGCCCAATCTGGCACTTACTGGCTTTGATTGTGAGGTCTGCCTTCCGCAGTGCCATCAATACCTCCCAGAGGTGGCGCAGGTGGTCCTCCCAAGAGGAGCTAAACACCGCAATGTCATCCAGGTAGGCGGCACTGAAGTCTTCCAGCCCAACCAACACCCTGTTGACCAGCCTCTGAAAGGTGGCAGGGGCATTCTTCATTCCAAAGGGCATCACCCGGAACTGGTAGTGCCCATCGGGTGTGGAGAATGCTGACCTCTCCTTTGCTCCCTCGGTCAAGGCGATCTGCCAATACCCAGACGTCAAATCAAATGTGCTGAGGTATTTTTCAGCCCCTAACCGATCTATGAGCTCATCAGCTCTGGAGATGGGGTGCGCGTCAGTCTTCGTGACTGAATTGAGGCCCCGATAGTCCACGCAGAACCGAAGTTCTGGGGTGGTACCAGGCGCTGCAGCTTTTGGTACCAGGACCACTGGGCTGGACCAAGGGCTGCTAGAGGACTCAATCACCCCAAGGGCAGACATTTTGGTAACCTCATCCTTAATGTAGGCCCTTACCCGGTCAGTCACTCGGTAAGCCTTGTGCTTAATGGGAGGACTGTCCCCAGTGTCCACGTCATGGACACACCAATCAGTGACACTAGGTACCAGGGAGAACAGATCACTGAATTGCCCCAACAGTTGGCGACAATCACCCTGCTGCTCAGGGGTCAGTGTGGTGGAGAGGACCACACCCTCCACTGACCCATCTCGCTCCCCTGCACACAGGAGGTCAGGAAGGGGCTCGCTCTCCTCCTCCATCCCAGCATCTGTGGCCAGAAGCATGCCCACTTCAGACCTCTCAAAGTGGGGCTTCAGGCGGTTAACATGCAGGACCCGCAAGGGGTTCCTGGGAGACTGCAAGTCCACCACGTAGGTAACAGGACTCTTGCGCTCCACCACCTCAAAGGGGCCGGTCCACCTATCCTGGAGCGCACAGGGCTCCACCGGGGCCATGACCCAAACCTTCTGTCCCGGCTGAAACTCGATCAGAGTGGCATTCTGATCGTGCCAGCGTTTCATTTCTTCCTGGCTGGCTTCCAGGTTTGCCTCAGCAAGTTTCCTGAATCGCCGAGTCTGGTTCCTGAAGGCCAGCATGTAACTAAACACATCCTGGGGAGGTTTCCTGGGAGATTGCTCCCAGCCTTCCTTGACCAGACTCAGAGGCCCTCTTACCGGGTGACCATAGAGCAGCTCAAAGGGACTGAACCCTAAGGACTTCTGTGGCACCTCACGGTAAGCAAACAACAGGCATTGCAAGAGGACGTCCCACTTACGCCTCATGGGCTCACCTAGGCCCATAATCATGCCCTTGAGGGTCCGGTTGAATCTCTCAACCAGCCCATTACCCTGGGGGTGGTAAGGAGTGGTGAACTTATATGTTACCCCACACTCCTCCCACAGAGACTTCATGTACTTGGAGATGAAGTTAGTTCCCCTATCGGACACCACCTCTCTGGGGAATCCCACACGGGAGAAAATCCCCATCAGTGCCCGTCCCACCACGGGGGCCGTCACTGTCCTGAGCGGGATGGCCTCAGGGTATCTGGTGGCATGGTCCACCAAGACCAGGATGAACCTGTTGCCCATGGCTGTCTTGGGATCCAGAGGCCCCACAATATCAATGCCCACTCTCTCGAATGGGGTGCTCACAACGGGAAAGGGCTGGAGTGGGGCCTTAATCTCCCCCCCACTCTTCCCACTTGCCTGGCAAGTTTCACATGTCCTGCAGTGAGCATCTGAGCTCCTGCGCATCTGGGGTCAATAGAAGTGGGTGACCAGCCTCTCAAAGGTCTTGGTCTGCCCCAGATGTCCGGCCAGTGGCACATCATGAGCCAACCCCAGTAGGAAGGTCCTGAAGCGCTGGGGTACCACCAGCATACAGGCTGACCCAGGCTCAGCAACCTTAGGCTCGCTGTAAAGGAGATCATTCTCCCAATAGATCCAATGTGAGCCTGTCTGATCACCTGCTGCCTGGGCGGCGGCCTGTCGCCGCACCCCCTCAAGAGAAGGGCAGGTTCTCTGTTGCTCGCAAAATTCCTCCCTGGAGGGCCCCTCTTCCTGCTGCCAATGGGTCAGCTCCGGTAGGTCCCCCAGTTCAGCCACTTGTTCCACTGTAGGTTCCAGGGCATCCCCCTCAAGGTCTGCTCCCTCCGGGACCGTGGGAACCGCGGGGGCCGGTTTCCCGCGCCCCCTACCCCTTCTCTTTAAGGCAGGGGTCTGGGCCATACTTTCAGGCTCCAGACCCTCCTGAACATCCTTCTGAGCTGTCATGGACCGAGTGGTCGCACACGCCCATTCAGGCAGACCCAACATTTCCAAATGAGACTTTCTGTCCACCGTAGCCCACGGGGAGTTCTCTAGATCATTGCCCAACAGACAGTCTACCGGCATGGCGGGCCTCACAGCCACTTGAAGAGTTCCTGAGACCCCCCCACTCGAAGGGAACCTGAGCCACTTCACACTGGCTCTCTGAGTTGTCTGCTGACACTACGGGGCAGAATGCATGGGGGACAACCTGCTCTTTGGACACCAACCGGGAGCTGACAGCAGTCACACTAGCTCCGGTGTCCCTGAGAGCCTCCACCCTATGGCCATTGATGGTCACCCACTGCCGGTACTTCCTAGTGTTATTAGGCAGTGTTGGGTTAGGGATCTTCTCAAAGTCTCCTAGCGAGACAAGGGTTAACTCTACGGGATCACACCCACCTTGGACCTCTATCTCCTCCCCCCCAGGGCTACACTGGCACTCTGGCGGGATGGTGCACGGGGTGGTGCACGAGGGGATGCATTGGGGTCCCACTGGGGATCATAATACCGGTGGCTCACTTGACCACACTTGAAACAAGTGAGTGGCCCCCTCTGAACAGGCCTACCTGTCGGGGACACTGGCTTCTTCTCAGGGGGAGGCTGGGACACCACTGCTTGGTTCCCTTGGGAATTACTTTGAGGCCCTCTCTGGAACTCCCTCGGCTTACCCTTGTCCCCCCCACTTCTCTGCAGGGGACCCTGCCCACCTCTGGCGAAGTCTCCCACAAAACCTTTGCGGACCCGGGTGTTCACCCAGCGGTCCGCCTCCTCAGCAAGCTTCCTAGGGTTAGTCAGCTTGCTATCAATCAGGTGCTGGCGTAGCTCTGGAAAACAGTTACTAGAAAAATGCTCCCACGCAAACAAATCATACAATTGCTCGAAAGTTTCCACTTTGCTACCCTTTACCCAGCGATCCATTGCTCTGCAGAAAAAAGACACATATTCAACCCACGTGGTACCCTCTAACTTCTTACAGGTCCTAAACCTCTGCCTGTACATTTCTGGGGTCAAACCATAACGGGTCATCAAAGCTTCTTTCATATGGGCATACACCATCCTGCTCTCCTCAGGCAGGTCCAACAGGGTATCCCTACCATCACTCACAAAGCGCCCCCACAATCCCGCTCTCCAGTCCTGCTCAGGGACCCGGTGGGACACCATTGCTATCTCATATGCGGCAAACCATTGCCCAATATCCTCACTCTTGTGAAAATCCTTAATGACATCCTTAGGAATATAAACTCTACTCTCAGGAGTTACTAAAGGTATGCTGCCACCAGTTGGGGGAGACCGGGACACTCCTCGCCCTGATCTCTATCTCCCTCAACATTCTCTCATGCTCCATTCTCATTTTCTCAAGTTAATTGACAATCGATTCTTCTCAATGTCTAACTTCTTACTCTCAAGGTCCTTCTGACCTTCCAATTTAGCCATCTCCAAACTATGCCTCCTATCTCTCTCCCTGACCTCCAGCTCTTCTGGGGTCAGGCTCCTTTGGGATACACTAGTACCTGGATTGGAGGATGTTCTATCTCCCCCCCCTCTACTGCATCATCCTGCTGCCCTCCAGCATTCTCTTCCTCATCCCCAGCGGACCCTCTGGCTTCCCAACAGGCCTTCAGCGCCTTGTGGTACTCCTCCTTCCTAGAGAGACCTATCACGGGGACTGCGAATTGTTTACAAAATGACTTCAGCTGTTTGGCAGTATAGGTATCTAATCTTTCCTCCTCAAAGGTGAGATCCTCCGAAGCATTGGATGTTGGCCTTCCCATATTAGCAGTACTCATGGCTGCGATCAACGATTCAATACTAGAACAACCAACCAACAAAAAAAACAAACAAAAAAAAAATTCGAAGAGGGAAAAAAAAACGTGCGTAGCTGCGCTTTGGTCTGTACTCACTAGTGGCGTCTACCAGTTATTGTACGTGGATCATAAATGCAAGTCCTGATCCTCACCGCTGACCGCCAATGTTAGAAATGGGGGTCTCTAGTTGGCAATGGCTGGCGCCACTGTCCAAATAGGGACCCTTCTTCCTAAGTCAGGGCCAGTGGGCTACCCCTTTGATAACCCCTGCTCAACCCTGTGGTAACGTAGCACGAGCAGTTAGGCCTATCTCAGAGGCAGTGTGTGAAGCATTTATGACCATGCACAATAAGGCAGTAACGACACCACAAAAGGACACAACTCAAGTAGGTATAGAAAAATAGTATCTTTATCTAAGGTTTAGTACGAGACTCTCAAAAGCGTTTTAACCAGTCACAATGCACGTAAATCAGTAGGGACTTAAAAAGGAAATAACGTATTCACCAGAACGTGGCACTGACTAAGTTCAAGACCTGGGTCTACGCGACCCGTTGGGCACCAGATACCTGCCGTTGGACGGGGACACAGCACGTAGCTTCTCGAAGAAGCGGAGACGGTGACAGGCGGACTCCCAGCGACCACAACTCTTGTCTGCAGTGGTCCGCAACGTGCACTCACAATGATTCGGGCACTCGGGGACAGGCGGGCTCCCAGCGGCAGCAGCACGCGGCTGCGGCGGCCCGGGCTGGTGGTGGCGATGACTCTCGTCGTGCAGCTCCGTAGTGGGCTCACAGTGGCAGCAGCTCTCTCTTAGCTGCGGCGGCCCACAGGACGACTCACGATGATGCAAAAATTGGCAAAGGTGCGGGCACTCAGCGGCAACAGCTCTCTTTTAGCTGCGGCGGCCAACGGGACAAATCACGATGATGCAAAGTCGGCAAAGGTGCGAGCACTCAGCGGCAGCAGCTCTCTCTTAGCTGCGGCGGCCCACAGGACAAATCCCGATGATGCAAAGTTGGCAAAGGTGCGAGCACTCCGCGGCAGCAGCTCTCTCTTAGCTGCGGCGGCTCACAGGACAAATGACGATGATGCAAAGTTGGAAAAGGTGCGAGCACTCCGCGGCAGCAGCTCTCTCTTAGCTGCGGTGGCTCACAGGACAAATCACGATGATGCAAAGTTAACAAAGGTGCGAGCACTCCGCGGCAGCAGCTCCCTCTTAGCTGCGGCGGCTCACAGGACAAATCACGATGATGCAAAGTTAGCAAAGGTGCGAGCACTCAGGGGCAACAGCTCTCTCTTAGCTGCGGCGGCCCACAGGACAAATCACGATGATGCACAGCTGACACACGTGCGGGCCCTCAGCGGCAACAGCTCTCTCTTAGCTGCGGCGGCTCACAGGACAAAGGATGATCTCGACCAGGCTGGCACAACGGCGGGCACTCAGCGGCTACAGCTCTCTCAGCTGCGGCGGCCCACACAGATTCAGCGAAGGTTCCAATTAAGACGGGCGCTCAACGGCGGCAGCTCTCTCTTAGCTGCGGCGGCCCACACACAGAGTTAACAAGGGTTACCAGTCCGCGTTCCTCACAGTAGAACTAGAGGTTCCGGATTACTCGACGGAGGCCTCACCTGCAAGTAGAATCCCTAGCACAGGAATTCAGACGGCTGACGGGGTGAAGTCTAATGTCCCTGAGACTTCAGCAGGAGGCGCTCTCAATTCAGGCCCTCGGATAGTTTCTTCAGCAAGCTTGGTGAAACTTTCAAAGTCCTTTCCTCTGTTCACTCAGACAGAGTTTCGTCTTGACATCCAGAAGGAACACACTTGGACAAGGTTTCAGCGCAGCGTTTTATACCTCAAAAGTCTTTGTTCTCTGCAGTCACAAATCACTGCATCCAGTCAGAACCAGTTCGGTGGGGTCGGGGAGCACTTGGTTTACGAGGCGACATCCTGCCCTTTGAGAATCTGGGGGTCTGCTATCAGACGCCCAGTGGGAGGTGGAGCCATCATTCACCTTGCCAGGCACGGCCCTGCTCAGATCAAAGAGTCACCCCTCCCCATACTCTAAATGCCGATCTCTCTCTCCATCCAGGTCTGACCCAGCTGGCCCTGCTGCTCCAAAACCAGATTTCCAATACACACGCTAGCAAAGCCTGCAGGAAAGCTTAGGCCAGAAAATACCTCGTTTCTAGCAGGGGCATTTTCGAACACGGACTACGCAAAAGATCCTTACTAAAAGATGTATCTTAATGTCCTGAGCTTAAACATATCAAACTCGAAGTTCCTATCGGGTTCCTGGGGGCAGGTAGGATTATGGGATGTAATACTCAGTCTGCCCATTCTGGCCTATGAGAACGGATAGCCTCACAATAGTAAGCAGTGAAATGGAGGGTAACTCGCTATTAGAACATGCTACACAGACATACTTTAAAAGCTGCTTCGGTGGGTAGCGCAAATCAGCGCTGCAGGCCCACCAGCAGGATTTGGTCTACCAGCCCTGGGCACACACAGTGCACTTATACTAGGGACTGACAGGTAAACCAAACGAGCCAATTATGGTTATCCCAATTCATACAGTTATCTTTACACAGGGAGCATTCGCGCTGTGGCACTGATTGGCAGTGGCACAGCGCCCATAGCATCTAAATCCAGCCAACATAAAAAATAGGAAGCGAAAAAGAGGAAGGGAGACCCGCGCCAATGATGCCAGGTCTAACAGCAAGCCTAGGAGGTGGTGATTCCACAGGAAGCCCTGCAGCATTGCATTGATGTGGCTAAAGAAGGTGTTCGGAAGGGGGTAGGGCTAGTTCTGCAGTTGGTAAAGCAGGTGTGGAAATTCACCATCTTAAGGATGGCCGATCTACCCCGAAAGGACAATAGAAGTAAGGCCCAGAATCTGAAGTCTTTTATCATCCTATCTAATTGAGGTTGTAGGTTGTGATCCCAGGCCCTTTGATGATTTGTAGTCACATATACTCCCAAGTAGCAAAACCCATCTGAGACAGTATGCAGACCGGTCGCCCAGGGCGCTCTAGGAGAGCCAGCACCGATAGGGAACACTGACGACTTTACTTCATTCATCTGAACACCAGAGAAACTCCTGCATTCTTGTAAAATATGTAAAGAGTGGGGGTTGGGCCACAATGGGGCACCCAGGAAAATAAAGACATTGTCAGCATATAGTGAAATCCTATCTTCTACTGCCGCCACCCATTCAAACCCTCTGACCTCTGCATGCACCCTCAGCCAGTCAGCAAGCAGTTCGATGGCAAATGCAAAGAGCAGGGGTGACAAAGGGCACCCCTGCCATGTTCCTCTTTAAATCGGAGAGGGCTCAGAGATGACCCCTCCTATATGAATCCTCACAGACAACAACTTATAGAGCAGTTGATGTAACTAAGGAAGCGGGGACTGAAATTCGTTTTGGCTAGTAGTGAGAATAGGTAGTCCCATACCACTGAGTAAAAGGCCTTGCGTAAATCAACCATAAGCAGCACCTTGTCCCCAGGTAGTCTGGAGCTAGGGCCAATGCATTGTGGACTCTCTGGATATTGCCCCTTGTGGCTCGGTGTGACATAAACCCTAACTAATTGGGGTAAGTCAGGGATCCCATCACTTCAAGCAGCTTGAGCCTAAATCTTCACCTCTGTGTTTAGAAGGGAAATGGCTCAGAAGAATCCACAGTTGGGTGTCGGCGTTAGAACAACAATGTCTTCCAATTGCAGGTTCAGCAGAATTAAGGCTTCCACCAGGGCCTCCCGAAAGGTGTTGAGGCGTGACTTGAAAAATAAAGCTGTGAACTCGTTCAGACCTAGTTTTTTACCAGATTGAAGCTGGATCAATGCCTAGCCCAATTTCTCCACCATGATTTCAGTTTCTAGGCGGTTCCTCTCCTCAGCATTTGGTTTGCAAACAGGGAGATCTGCCAGAATGGAGGTCAGATCTGTCAGTTGAGGGTTGCACAGTTTAGCATATAGTTGAGTATAATAGGGCGCAAATCTACGAGCAATGGACAGGTTGCCACAGATGGCCTTGCCACAACTGTCCAAGATTTGGACTAATGGCTCTCTTGCGAGATGAGGTCAGCTGAGCCAGTGCAGTATTTTTCCTGCTTTGTCCCCCCAGTAGTATATGCGGCTCTGAGTGGTGAGCCAAACATTGTGCACCTCATTCAGCAGAGTCTGCTGAAGGATTGCTGGAGTATGGAGCATGTCACTGAGGATAGAGCGTTCTCGGGATGCGAGTTAGCACAACACCGGGTTTCTGATATGAGTCTCTATGTCTGTAAGCTCCTGCTGGGATTTAGGCTTTTGATCCGTTTAGTAGTTAAAAATTCCCCTTCAAATCATGACCTTAAGAGCATACCACAGCATCCACGGAGACTCGACAGATCCCTTGTTCACCTACAAGTAAGTATCTAAGGCCTCGAGAAGGAAGTCCCTGAATTCTGGAAATCAATCTCTAGGTGCCTAGGCCCTATCCCCTCCCGCTTCCACCCAATCCCATCTGTTTTGTCATTTCAACCAACAAGTGGTTGGAAAAACTACACGCTAGGAACTACACCATTACCACCATCGAGTGCTCAGATTTGGAAAGCAAGATATAATCCAAACACCAGAATGAGTTGTGCACCCCTGAGAAGAAGTTGTAACATCTCTCAGTTGGGTGGCGAAGTCGGCAGACATTCACCAGGCACATAGACATTAGCAACCCCGCTAAGAGCATGTGACTTGTCCTCTTCCCGCTGGCACCTCCGAGCGATCTATAGCTGTCCCCCTCAGGCCGTTAAATTGCCCCACCACCCCGGGTCCAACAGGGAGTTGCAGCAGTATGTCCTCCAGGAGTCTGGGGAAATCCCCCAACAGTGGAGGAGGTGCATAGACACTGATCAAAGAGAGGGGCGGACCCTGAAGAGTGCCTGCCACCACTACCTACCGACCCATCCTATCGTGCAAAGTCCAGGATACCTTGAAGGGCACCTGTCGCTGAGAAAGGATGACTACCCCCTTCGAACCCCTGGTAAACCCAGCGTGTAAAATCTGCATGAAGCCCAAGTATGTTAAGAAGAGGCATTTATTCCTTAGCTGGTAGGTTTCTTGAAGAAACAGAACATCAGGTCCCAGCCTGCAGGACGTCCTAAAGACAGCCCCCCTTTTCACTTTATCGAGGAGACCATTGTCATTCCACTTGATCAAGCACAGTTCCCACATGACACAGAGTCACGGTGCTCAGCCATCTAGGGGCAGGTGTCTACAGGACGTCAAATGTCATGGGTCCAGACCTGGTGGGCCGTAGGTGACTTGGGGGTATAAAGTGTATCTGACTACCTGAAGTACATACAAAACCCCCCATCCCTCTCCATACTTCGAAAACAAGAGGTACCTGTTGTGGTGGAAACTGGACCATTACCAATCGAGCAAATGTGGAGAGAAAACCTCCCCTGAACCAGAACATTCCTAAGCCCTCCCATAACTCAACCCACAGCTAAAAATGTAGTACAGGAGCAGGTTCAGCCCAGTGAAACCCCTCCACCCACCCGCTTGAAAGAATGTCATGTTGGCAGTCTGATGCTGACATTGATGAGCTCCAGGAGTGGGCCCCAGGTTGCCCCGGTCGTCAGGGACTCTTTAATTCAGTAATCGCTGGTTTGTTACCCCCCGATGGCAACTGGCCACCATTGTGTTTTTCCCTAGTTGCTTCTGCTGATTGGATCCAGTGCCTGCTCCTCCACCACCTGCGTGGTGCCAGGCACCAGAGTCCACATTTGTGTCAGGCCGCCCTGAGATGGGGGAGACCTCTGTCCTCGCAAGTCTGGTCTCTCTTCCACGCAGTCTCATGCACTCTCAGAATTGTCGAAAAAGAATGTTTTGTCCCCAAAAAGAACCTTTAGGTGAGCCAGGAAGAGTAACATGTATTTGATTTGCTTCGCCCTCATCTTTTGTCAAGAAAAAGCACTACTGTTATTAAACCTTCAATGTGTAGTCAGGAAATATCATTTCTCTTGATGATCAGTACGTCATGTTGACTAAATTACGAGAGGCTCTCAGCACCATGTCCCCGTTGGCAAAATGACAGATGAGGGCAATGAGCAGGAGCGGCTCGCGACCGTGGCTTGGGAGCCAGGGATCAGTGGACTTGCTCCACTATAGAGTACATAGACACGTCTTCTGGCACCCATGATTTAAGCCAATTCATTACAAATTGGGTCAGGGTGGAGCCCTCAGAGCTCTCCTGGATCCCCATAATATAAAAATTATTGTATCTTGATCGACCCTCCGCATCTTCAGCGCGTGCCTTAAGTTGGTGAACAGATTTGTGCAGGATTGCAATTTGGGAATAACAGTTGCACAGTGGGTCTTTGGCCTTAGAAAGTCTACCCTGCATAACCCATTCTGCATTTTTCTGCAGATCTTGGTAGAGCAACAACAAGGCGAAGCCGAGTTCGCTGATTTTACCTTCGAGGAAAGTTCTCGAGTCTTGGATGGCCTACAGGATGGACAAAGTGTGCTCTTTGGTTGCCCTGATTTACAACGGTAGTGGGCAGAAGAGGGTCTATTGGAGATCAGAGGTGGTTTGGTGTAGTTGTCGATCTTGCCCTGTGAGAAGTTGTTAACTGCACCTGCAGATGGTGTGGGACCGCCCAGCTCATTGAGTCGTGATGACCCCAAGGGTCTCTGAGGTGACTGTTGGACACCCGCCAAAATTATGAGTGTGATCCTCCTCCACTCCACATGCGACTTCGCTGGTCACAATACCAGGCCCCTTATCGCTGTACCTCTGCACTGCTACTACCAATTTGTACCTGTCCAGTGATGGAGAAAGCTTGTTCTGCTCCTTCCCAAGCTGTACCTCTCATCAAAAAGAGGAAAGCTTGCAGAGTTTCTAACCAAGGTGTACCTATTCTATGAAGAAAGGGGTGTTCTGACTGCTGTTGTCACATTCTTATGAAAAAAAACAAATTATATTTTGAATACACTTGCATTGAATACACTTGCATAAAATGCCCAGGCCAATAGGAAGCTTTATTGGGAATTCGCTCAAAAACTTGTTTTGGGCCCTGGCCAGAGACGTTGGTTTCAATTCCGCTACCCAGCTTGCCCAAACTATGTGACTCCTGGCAATTACTTTTCTTCGCTGTGTCTCCTTTTCGTTTACCATCACACTTGAGAGCACTTTAAAGTAATTCAGATCAGGATGCTCACTCTGTGAAAACCTCTTTTTTTATATGGTCTAATAGACCATAATGCTGCTCCGCTAATAATAACAATAAAGGCCTTGTTTAAGAAATACAAGACAACAGACTTGTCTCTTCAGTTACTCATAAAATTGTCATTGGGGCAGAAGGTAGAAAGAATGTGATACCCCATCCAGGATCTGAATTGCACAATATTTAATCAGGAAACTGGTTTCAGTCCCGGCTTCCCATCTAGATCAAACTGTGCAACACTAGATAATTACTTTTCTTCCCTGTGCCTACTTTTCCATAATCATCACATGTGAGACTACCTTGAAATAATTCAGTTCAGGATGCGCACTGTCACAAATCTCTCTTGTATATGTTTTAATATACAGTAATGTTGCTTAAGGGTTTATATACAAGAAACAAAGCAACGGACTTGCCTTTTTAGTCATTAATAAACTTATCAAGTAGAAAATGTGTGGTTTGCTAATTCTAATGAAGGCCACCCAGAGCAGTGATATAATTTAATGTTCTTAAGTCAATAAATCCAAAATACAGTTTAATTTAAAAGTTTGTACCTCAGCTATAAAAAAAAGCATAAGTCAGCGACTGGGGATGGCTTATTTTCTGGCATAGGCTATGATTACAGTGCCCTGCTAAACATGGCACACTTGCTGACAGCACCCCCAATAGGGTATCGCGAAGCCTCTTCAACGAGTGGAGCCTAGGGAAATATGCCCCGCCAACCACCTCCTGCTGATGCTGTTTCACAGTATTTGATGTGCTATACATACTGGCCTGAGGAAGATGCCTCACGGCAGAGGGGCATTATTAGAGCGCCGAAACATTTGGACCGAAAAGAGAAGCAGCGTCTGTTGCTCGATCCTTCTGTTTTTAGGTCTTGCGTGGCATTCCAGCGCAAAGCGCGGCTCGCCTCGGCGAGAGATTTTGTGAGAGAGGTATTTCAGAAGGGGGCTTGAAGCCCCGCCCCTCATTTCCATTGGCTGGCGTCACCGTTTATGCTAAACGGTGGCCTGCCATTGGAAGTGGGGTTTTGTGGACGCCCTTTGGCCTCCGATCCGGACTGGGTCACCTGCTTTGCTGCTGTCGCAAAGCACTTTCTTATCTTTATGGGGCCATGTGTTTCTAATTAGAAACACATGGCCTATAAAGCAAGAGATCGATGCTTGTTTTATATTAACGCGTATTTTCCGTCACCTACTGGCTTGTTTAAACTCATCTTCCCTCCAGTCTTCAGAGCTTGTTGCATCCATTCCCTCTTGAAGCTGGCTTCTCTCCTTAACTCCTCGCTGCTGACATCAGCCGCTCATACCTCCGCTCTCGTCTCATGCTGTCTCTCAGCAGTCTCTTCTCCTCTGCCCTTCTTCCCTCTCTCCCCTCCAGTCATCAGAGCTTGTTGCATCAATTCCCTCTTGAATCTGGCTTCTCTCCTCAACTCCTCGCTGCTGACATCAGCCGCTCATACCTCCCACCACTCTCGTCGCATGCTGTATCTCAGCAGTCTCTTCCCTCTGCCATTCTTTCCTCTCTCCCCTCCAGTCATCAGAGCTTGTTGCATCCATTCCCTCTTGAAGCCGGCTTCTCTCCTTAACTCCTCGCTGCTGAAATCTGCCGTTCATACCTCCCTCCACTCTCGTCTCATGCTGTCTCTCAGCAGTCTCTTCTCCTCCTCCCTTCTTCCCTCTCTCCCCTCCACTCATCAGAGCTTGTTGCATCCATTCCCTCCTGAAGCCGGCTTCTCTCCTTAACTCCTCGCTGCTGACATCAGCCGTTCATACCTCCGCTCTCGGCTCATGCTGTCACTCCAGCAGTCTCTTCTCCTCCGCCCTTCTTCCCTCTCTCCCCTCCAGTCTTCAGAGCTTGTTGCGTCCATTCCCTCTTGAAGCTGGCATCTCTCCTTAACTCCTTGCTGCTAACATCAGCCGCTCATACCTCCACTCTCGTCTCATGCTGTCTCTTAGCAGTCTCTTCTCCTCCGCCCTTCTTCCCTCTCTCCCCTTCAATCTTCAGAGCTTGTTGCTTCCATTCCCTCTTGCAGCCGGCTTCTCTCCTTAACTCCTCGCTGCTGACATCAGCCGCTCATACCTCCCACCACTCTCGTCTCATGCTGTCTCTCAGCAGTCTCTTCCCTCTGCCCTTCTTCCCTCTCTCCCTTCCAGTCATCAGAGCTTGTTGCATCCATTCCCTCTTGAATCTGGCTTCTCTCCTTAACTCCTCGCTGCTGACATCAGCCGCTCATACCTCCCACCACTCTCGTTTCATGCTGTCTCTCAGCAGTCTCTTCCCTCTGCCCTTCTTCCCTCTCTCCCCTCCAGTCATCAAAGCTTGTTGCATCCATTCCCACTTGAAGATGACTTCTCTCCTTAACTCCTCGCTGCTGACATCAGCCGTTCATACCTCCGCTCTCGGCTCATGCTGTCACTCCAGCAGTCTCTTCTCCTCCGCCCTTCTTCCCTCTCTCCCCTCCAGTCATCAGAGCTTATTGCATCCATTCTCTCTTGAAGCCGGCTTCTCTCCTTAACCCCTCGCTGCTGACATCAGCCGTTCGTACCTCCGCTCTCCTCTCATGCTGTCTCTCCTGCAGTCTCTTCTCCTCCCCCCTTCTTCCCTCTCTTCCCTCCAGTCTTCAGAGCTTGTTGCATCCATTCCCTCTTGAAGACGGCTTCTCTCTGTATACTGCAGGGGCTGCACAAATACAATTGCAATTAGTGCACAGATGCGCAGACTAAGGCCTTGCAAAGCAATCACTTCACGCATTTCTTTCGTTTTATCATATTTCTTTCTAAACGTTTACAGATAGACGCAAATATGAAAGCTACATTATAAAATATTTGTGAAGGGCAAGGTAGAATTTTTTACTAGATCAATATTGTCAGGCACAGCAGATTTGTTGTTATGCCTGCCTTGCCGTGCTACACTGGCCTAATATGGCCTCCTGCTTGTGCCTTCTCTCCTTAGAACTATTTGCTCCGGAAGGGTTTGACGCAGACATTTGTAAATCCATTTAAGGGTTTTGTCTTCATCACGTCATCAGGGAGGTTGCTATGCCCATTCAATATCCTCTGTGTAAATATACCTGACTCTTGTACACTACTTAATGCCTATGCAATAACATTGCAATATGCACCCCTTTTTTCCCAGTATGTACTTTTTCAAATTGTCACCTACGACTTGCATTTGAACCAGGTACCAATGTAGTATTCCACTCCTAGACAATCTTTGATTGGTCGTTGAACTCATGGAGATACAACCTTTAATCTTGAGCATGGCACAATTTTCTGCGCAGGGTCTCACGATGAGCGCTTTTCAAAACAATGACTATAGTTCTCAATCTTAAGAGCCTCTGGAGAAACGTGGCTTCTCAAAGCTCTTGCAGGATGCAGTCACCACAATAGTAAACAAGCATTTGCAATGCAATAGGTCTCGCAGTCACACGAGTTAAAGCTATTGGCATTGTAAATGACAATGCCTTTATTTATGTTTTTAAAACGAAAACAAATATAAAGGCATTGCTATTTGCAATGTCAATAGCTCAAACTCGCGTAAATGCGAGACCTATTGCATTGCAAATGCTTGTTAATCTTGTGGTAGGGAGACACCAGTAAAAACCATGTTTAACTCACCTACATATAATTATAAAATAGGTCTGACAGTTTAACAAAGGGAGAATGTCGACTTAAGGGACATAACCTCACCCCAGCTACGGAACCCAAAACTGAAATACTGTACAGTCAGTGAAGCATAATACTCTCTGATGCTTCAATATGTAATCCACTGTAGAAGCATTTCACACTGAACATAAGGTAGGCCAAGGTTCATTATCCTATGTGAGTAAGTACATGAATGTATGGTAATTCCACTGGAGGTTTGGATTTTTCTTCCAGAACTTTTCTACTTCTTTGTTTGTCTGTTTACAGAAATCATACAACTGTCGTTAAAGCTTCTTGCTCGCTATTTTGTGTGTGAGCTATCTGTGTTGCACTTCTCCTGGACCTGTGAGTGAATCGTGTGATTTTCCTTCTGCTGCTGACACCTGTACTTCACCTGTTCATTGTGTTAGAGAAGGTTGCGCTGCTGCTGTTCATGTTGTACCTTTATTGTGTTGGGAAGCTCTGTATGACATTTTCCACTTAAAAAAAGACAAAACGAATCGCATTGCCAAATCCTGTTTTAATACATGATGTGAATTAACTCACAAAATATGCGAGCAGAGTTTACTTTTGGTTTTACATGCGAGACCAGCAGTTTTTGTGGTGGACTATACGACTATGTCCAAATGTTAAACATAGCTGAAAAGTGGCTGCATGTCATGCATAACAAGTTCTACCAATTCTCACATCTTAGCCAACAGCATTTTACCTGCTGGAACATTGAGGCCATGATAAATGCGTTAAAAACGCATAAAACTACAAGCCCCAAAATGCAACTCGACTTTGGCTGAAAAATAAGGAATGCCTGATGGTCTCATATGCCAAAGTGCCATTTAACAGGCTCAAAATAAAACTTAGCTCCTGAGTTTCTGCTTTCTTTCTTGTAGGCAATCATGGGTTAAACAGCTCAGTTGTTGTGAGGGCAGTAACAACATTTCAAATGCATTTAAGAGCATATGCCTACTAATAAGCTAACATTAACATTCGGGCAGCTGGACATGTCTGAAGAGACACAAAGAAATAACAATTCTGGCACCCCTATTCCGGAAGAGAGTTTGTAGTGACTTAGGTGGAGCGTCTGCATCGCCATTGTAATGTGCCTGCCTTGAAAAAGTGCAGCACGAGCTGCAGATGCAGCCCCGAGGGCCGCCAGTGGAGGAAGGGATTGCAGCCTTTACAGCTCCACCTTGTTGATTACACTCAGTGCGAGGGAAACAAGACGAGCTAAAGAATCCAGGAGGATCTTACAATGGGACACGTGGGCTCAGCTGTTTATTAACGTAATAGGTTTGCTGGAACATGCTCGATTTTCAGGATATCCGTGTATGCTGAAAGTACATACATTGTAATGGAAATTGTTTCGGCTTTGACCCTGATACTAGATGACTAACAACTTATTTTGTCTGGTAACACACACAGGCGCTCTGTAAAATGGCGACAGAAAAGTGGAGCTCTCAATTGCACTTAGTGCCTCGAGGGGATCTTGTGCTGTTTGCTGCTTGGGTCCAAAACAACGCAGAGGAGGCGAGAAGCTGCCAGAAGGCGAAGCACAACTCCAGAGCTTGGCAGCGGCCCAGCGCAGGCCGGATTTCTCTCGAACTACAGGATTGTTTGAGCAGCAGGAAGACGTGCCGGGGACGCTAAAACATTCACGCGGCTGTGGGAGTGGAGGATTCCAGCGTCTTTCTAAAGAGTCCACAGACCCATTCGGGCACTGGGTCTCAATGGTATCAATAACACAATGTCCAAACCGAGAGTGAGAGGAAAACATGGCGATGTGCAAGCTGGGAATTGGGGTCAAGATAGAGAAAAGTGGAAACGCGCAGCGAGATTAAGACGCATTGAATTTGCTACCTTTTGTTTAATGACATCCTCACCAGAAGTCTGGTATAGTAAACTCAGTGCAGATCTGAACACACTAAGGCCCTAATTATGAGTGGGTCGGTGCTTTCCAACCGCTGCACAAATTGTACACAGGCAGGCCTTTAAGCGGGCCGGGTCTAAAAAGCAGGTGCCGAGACGGGTCCCCATCGGGCTCCCCATTGTTGCCCTGCAGCAATACCACCCTTCACTGCCTCTGATGAATAGTTTTTTCAGTCTCATCATCTCAGAACTGAGGCATTTTCAATATTCTATACAACGAAGCCATAGATGTTTCTTATTTATCTTACACAACTAACAACCATTGACAAAGCCAATAGTCCTGGCTTGTTGTAAGTGTAATGTTACGTGTTGTATTATATATCTGGATGCAATGACGGAAGCAGCAAAATACCAGTCGGGCGGCACACTATGCTAAGCAACAGATTTTTAGTTTGTGTTTTTAAGCCACGCCCATAATTGCATCTGCCACGCCTCTTTGAGGAGACCCCCTAGTTTTTTCATCCCACTTAAAGCCCTGTAAAAAGGGGTCGGAATTCATATTTGAATGGTATGTAAAGTAGCTGGTAGTTACTGGATGCGTCAAATACCTTACATTTCGTTAAATTCCGGCACGTCAAACCTGATTAAATTTAACAGTGGAAAAGTGTACGGTGTTTACCGTACCATATAGATTTTCGTGCATTAAACACACAAATCTGAATGTTAATCTACAAAAACTTGAAATAGGTGTTATTACCCTGAATTACTGTAACTAATCGTATCAAAAGATTGAAACACTGTTGGGAAGATGGTGTTGATGAGTGCGCTTGAAAAAAACACCCGTCTATTTAACAAACTTGGCTATGGAATAACTCTTATTATTTTTCCCCTTTGTTGCGCTCCTGTGCACCCCCAATGCATTGGCCGGAAATCACGCTCATTTTGTTAATTGCTTATCTGGCTCCTTTGACTGCAAACACGTGCACCCTCCGGTGCTCTTATCTTTCAACTCTCACTGCATAGCTTTGCCTCATAATGCTGGCATTCTTCAATTTTTCCTCATTTCTGCTCCCCTCACCTTTTGCTTCAGTAAACTCCCGGCTCAGCTCACGCCTGCTAGCTGTTCTCTGCCCGCTTGCACCTCAGTCAGAGCCCCAGCGAACTGTCGCAATCCTCCTTCATGTCTCTGCGCCTCTCTTCTCCGGCTCTTTGCTTTCTCCACTCTCTTCCTCGGCTGCATGACACAGCAGTCATCTTCGATACAGCTGCTTTCCATAGCAAACATCCCTCAAGCATAGCATGTAAAGACCACGGTGATGACGTTTGCCACACTCCTGTACATCAATTAACCAACCGCTGGCCGTCTCTTTCACTTTAGCTCAGTACTGCTGCTTTTATCAACAGGCCCAACAGTTGTAGATGCTCTATATTGCACGAAAATGCGGAAGAAAGAGACAAATTCTAACACATTAATTCAGGTAAGAAAAATTCGAAGGCTTTAAGGAAGTGACATGATAAATATAAATTTTCAGCAAAAAGAGGGAAGAATCTGATAAAGAGACTAAATATACAACACAATTATATTGTGCTGTATCCTCGGCCCTACACTCACTTCCCATTTCAGCATTATGTCTGCCTTTAATGGGGACTCTACCAGGCCTTCTATCTCCCAACAGTGGCTCCAACAAGCTATTGATGAGTCTAATGCCCGTATTCAGCCCTCCACGGAGAAGACAGTAGATTAGTTAGCATCTGCTTGCCATTATTCCTTTTCTGGTGCCCTCTCAAGAGCTACCCAAACAAGGCAGCCTCTTCTAAATTCATGAATGGACAAAGATCACAGTATACACAGGGGCTCTGTTGACTTTGGATACACTCCTTCTGAAGAAACAGTGCGGAATCACAGAAGATGCCCATGGCCCAGGTTGAGGATGATGAATAGTCTGATGACGAGGATGACACTTCTTTCAGCTGTACACTGACTAACAATTATATTCATGACGTTTGTGTGGATGCCCAAAATGCTTTTAATTAGCCTATAGCTAAGCAGTTGACACTTAGCCCACCTTCCTCCTGACCTTCAAAAACCAAAGTCTTGTTTTATTTTGAGAACTATATTCGATCCCTCCAAATTAAGATACCAAAGCTCTCATGATTAGCTGGCTTCAAGGCACAGCTCCGACTTTGTTCCTCTTCCCATTAGAGAAATAAGAACGAAGAACTCTGGGATCTGAATTTCCGTTCCCCTCGATTGCGGGTAAAGTATGCACTACTCCCCTACCTTTCTACATTCAAAGTAAGTAACAATTTCTTTTCAGAGTTCTAGATCTGAGTTGACATTGCCTCTATAAAGAGAAATTGCTTCTTTCACATAGCAACTGAATTCCAAATCATCTACCGCTCCTGAGAGTGAGCCCTTAATTGTATGAATCACTGCAATTAAAGCGTTAAGAATGAAAAGCGATTATAGTATCTTGATTAGCCACTTGAAAAGCAGTTGTACCTAAGGTCATTGGACAATGGTATCAATTTCATTGTCAGTATTAAATACGTCTATTTTCCAGTAGCCACTGATTGACTCAGGGTCAGGATAAAAGGCATAACGTGGTGCCTCAGCACCACTTATTGATCCTATTGTAATGTGTCTCCTCAGGACTACCATCAGCGCTTTATACTCCTAGGGCTTATTAGACGAATGGGGCTGTTTGAGTCCTAAAGAACGAGGGTGGTTAGCACATAAAGAAAACCTACACAAACCAAGATGAAAAGTCCAAACCATTCAGGTGTATTTTAAAATTAAGAATCATTACAGAAAGTAAAAAGATTAGTCAATTCAAATCAGCATTAATATATATCATAAGCTCTCAAAATATTATTGAATATTTATTCTGCCAATCAATCTTTTGTTTTCAGTTGCATTTTCATTTCCCATCTTTCCCAATCCTAGCACCATCCTTCATGGAACCAGAATGATTGTGTCATCAATCATGATTATACTTTTCTTTAGGATCCAGAGCGTACGGCATTCACAACCATTGTTGAGCCCTGTGTCTTTCTGAAGGCAGATGTCTTGACCATCCCTCATATATCACAACCACCCTTCAAAAGGTAGGAATGGTGGTAGGTGGAGGACTGTGGGAAAATATATTTGAATGACATAGATGGACAGCAATTCTTGGGAGACCACAATATCCTTCCGCCCACAACCAAATCATGAGACCCTAGGTTCCAAACAAGAGAGCCACCTCCGAGTTTTTTTTACAGAGTAAACCTCCCTATGTGGGCAGTAGGAACATTTTGAAAAGTAAAAATGCAAAGTTTGATGAAGTTTATTTCAATTCTCAAAGCATAAAGAATGTGTAAAACTATTATGATCATTTTTCAAAAGCCATAGAGATTTTACGCGCGTCTAGCTTAATGGAAATAGCTCCCCTTATAACTATCTAAGTATATAGACCGAAATTGCAACTTTTTCTTGTTCTTTTCAGGACTGCCTCATGGTGTTGTACTTTGTAATGTTAAGTGAAGTGGAGACCAAGTATATGCTCCTAAAAAATTATCCTACTATACTTAGGCCAATTCAGCAAAGGTGTAATCAGAACACTAGGCATACATTGGTTTTAGATGGTATAATCTGGAATATTAATTGTTCAGACATACTTGTTCTAAAGAAGGTTGATAATTTAGTGGGTACATTTTTCAGAGTGGGGCTAACTGATAGGGATATTGAATTATG
The DNA here is from genome assembly GCA_963921515.1 of Calotriton arnoldi. Lineage (NCBI taxonomy): Eukaryota > Metazoa > Chordata > Amphibia > Caudata > Salamandridae > Calotriton > Calotriton arnoldi. The sequence goes on along the minus strand of CAWUFW010017726.1, from coordinate 155,091 downwards.
AAGAGTAGATGATAATCATATTAATGTTTGCTATTAAGATGGTGTCTGGGCAATTAAATCACATCTTTCAAAACGGGAAGGTGATTGCTGACCCAGGTGTAGTAACTTAATCGCTAGTTGACTGTAATCTTTCCATCTGTGCCTCATATATTGCCGGGATGTATCACATCCAAAATGCACCCACGGATGTATTTTGCACTAAGAAAATAGTGCTAAATGCAACAGAACAGTAACCAAAGCAGTCAGCAGTTCGCAAACAACGTAATCTCTTAATTGTTTATAATTTGGTGTCACAAAATTTTGGCCAGGCCTTGTTAATACCAGCTTAATAGCAATTTAGGATTTTAGGTTAAAAACCTTCGCTTAGCTCAACATGTATTCTTGCAGTTTTGATTATCTTTGATAAAAAAAGTAATCAATGTCTATTTGCCTACTTCGATTTCTAAGAACAGTCATGCTAAATTTGGTTTTCAGTAAAGTTAATGCCTGTTAAAACGTTACTTTGAAACTCTCATTATTAATCACTGGTGATTTTAAAGCTAACATGTTTCTTGAATTAAATACATGGAGTTTGTATGATTTCTACTTTAACATTCTCCTGTTAAATTGCAAAGCCAACAGAATTGTGCCGTTGACAAAGTGGTAAGGTAATTTTTCAATGAATTGTTTCTTTTTCTTCAATGGGTGTTTGGAGCATGATTCTCCAGCACAATATACACATTTGTCTATGGTTCCTAGCACGGTCCTTGACTGTACATTTGTACATGTTGTGGATTTCTCTTTGCTTAAAGATTTTCTGAGATTAGTTAGACTGGGAAGTGATCGCCACACTCAGTTAATTAATGTAACTTGGGAACACAGAGTACTCAAGAATAATTTCCATCTAACCAATGTATCTGTTACTATAATAAATAATTGAAAGAAAACGCTAGAACACTCATTTAATGCCTCAACTGGACTCTTTTTGGTCTTAATTTCCAATTTAAGTTTCCATTCACTAGCCACTGTTAGCAGAAGAATCCCAGCTAATTATTTATCTGGCTTTTTCAAATGGAGGGGTGTGGGGGGGAGGCGTTAAACTGGCTCATAGTCAATATTTTAATGCGTTTGACACTGTGATCTTATTCAAAAACTTGCACAACAAATGTTAGAAAATCAAGAATCTGTAAATTGTGTTTATTTCCATCAGGCAATTGAAGCAGGTTTACCAAAATAAAGTCTTGAAGCAGGTTTACCAAAATAAAGTCTTCAATATCAGAGGATGGAAGCATGATGAGATCTGAAGTCAATGATTTATTTCTCTTACAATTGAGGATTCCTGTAGATTCTGGAACCTAGTAGAGTTTGGCGTGAATTGTTATAAATAGCCATTTGACTATTATATAACATAGGATTCCTGGTAACTCTTTATAAAAGAACTATATGCTGCTGGAGACTATACAGTTGTGTTCTGAAATTTGAAAATGAATGCCAGTGTAATTATTGCAGATAAGCTTCTGGCATTAGTCTAAGGCTGTTGGTGATCTCCTCTCCAAGTCTAAATGGTATATCAGTGGTGGCCTTTGTCTAACCACACTGAGTTGGAGCCTGATTCTGAGTCTTATACTAACATTTGTGAAACTGAAATTATTCCATGGTCCTGGCAAATGTCCATTTGTTTTAGTCAGCATTGGATTTAGAAATGTATTGCTTATTTCACTTTTGGACTCCAATAACAAGATGTTTGCTAAATTGTTATTGACATAACTCTTACTAAGGATCTCAGCAAATTAACCTGCTTCATTGTGCCCAAACTGGTTTTAGGATGAAGTGTGTGAAATTCTATAACATTTTTGCGGTTTATATGCTGGTATTTACTGATTTGGAACAGAAAGTTAAAACAGATTTTTGTCTCTTTTATTGAGTATTCTACAGCTTTTGATCAAACTAGACCACAATCATCTAAAGGCCAAATTACATTCTTTGGGAATCGTTCCACCTTTTGATTGAGCTATATCTAGATACTTGGGATTAAGAACTGTCAAATGGAGGAGGTCTTACACTGAGAATTTATGCTGTCATGGCCTAAAGCAGGCGTACATTTTAGTACCCCTGTTATATTCACTATATATGGCGGATCTGTTGGATTACTGGTTAAATCTGATAGAATATCTCTGAAACTCTGCAACGATAAGGTCAGTCAGATTATTTTATCCATGACTCATGTAGGCATGCAAAAACAGCTCAATTGCATGCATATATTATGATTAATAGGCTAAAGATTGATAGGTCTGGGTGTTCTAGGCTGGCATTTAAATGTGTTACTGATGCTTCCCATTTAACACCTGTTTCTGATTGCTTGTATTTGAGAGTTACTATTGACAAAATACTAAACTGGAAGTTACGTGTTAGCAATGTAATCAAGTTTTTCTCTAACATTCAGGATGGGTATGTGATCGGCTTTACCATTATAGTGGCAAATGCATTTTGTTCTACAGTTAAATAGCCTGCCCTACTAAAACAAAAATACATATTGATTTTTTTCAATTGTTTCTAATGCTTATTGAAGATCTTCCATGCTCAATGTTATATTGAGGAGGATCTTGTTTCATTGTTAATACTAAACATTATTAGGTATGTGATTACCCATTGGCAGAGGATATACTCTGAAAGCCCTGATATATTGGACTGTTTTTGTATTACCACTATGTCTAGCTCATCTGAAGCAATACATATTAGTAAAATTATTGCTGCGTACAATTTATTTTGTTTGGAAATTCTCTTGGTCAAGAGTACCTTACAGGGTAAATATCTTTTAAAAACAAATGTAAAATGTTAATTTTATTTACAAGATATAACACTGTCTGTCTTATAAAAATTCTAACTATGTTCAGCTAAAAATAAAATACAAGTCAGGAAACCTAAAGTCCAACTAGCATTTAATGCAAAATCGCTGGCAGCACAGAAAAAGATGAGACCATTGTCTTTTCAACTAACCAGGCCCTTGCTAGAAAATGGTCATTTGGAGCATAGAGCTAAAAATACACAAACATTCAGCCAGTATACATGTTTTCTATCAATACAAATCAATAGAGCTTAATCACATGACAGAAACTTGTTACTCTCAACAAAACCATATCTAATGAGCACGTGTCAGGATCTCCTTCTCGATGAAGTGCTGGCTATCCTTGAGGGATTGATATTATTCATACACACAGCACTAGGCTCGATATTCTCTTAAGTCAAATTTTCAATTGACAAATTTGAAAGCAAGGTTGGACCTTTAGGAAATGTGCAAATGTACAACTCAGGCCTTCTGGCTTCAGGGCCTACTTGAACCATGAAAGTTAGTTAGCATACTTGGTACCATAGGGCACTTCAAACTACCAAAAACTGGCATCCATATTTGATTATAAAATATTAGTACAGAGTAATATATGAAGATGATAGAGGTAGGATTTATGTTTCTACAATACCTAGACAATCAATTTATAGTTATATTTAAAATCCAATATTCAGGCTACATCTAATATTGACTTTTATGCCTAAGGTTACTACACATACTGATTTTGTAGACGGATGGTGCCTGGCTCCTATTAGGCAAGCATCAAAGAGTATCTTGAATATGTTCTAAGATGGAAGAAGGTGTGCAGCATTTAATTTGTTTATGTTGGTATATGCTTGATTTTCTGCAAAATGCTACCCACCTTCTAAAATGAGAGTGTAGAATAGCACAGGGTGCAACATTGTTTTGCTTTGCAGGTAATTAGAATAAATCAATAAGTTACATTGTTAAATGTCTCCACTATTTTATATGCACCTAAACAAAATAAAGCATCTTCGATAAAGACAATGTAAATGAATAGTGGACTGTTTCTTATAAAGAGCATTTTAAAAAACAGATGGAAGCTGCAAGTACTGCTTCTGCCATAAACGTTTGTGGCAATGATTAACAGATTTCATAACTTTTGTTTTAAAGGCCAGCCTAAAACTGTTTTATTTTTTTATGTACAATAAACTTTAAATTCATCATTCAAGTGATGGCTGTGAGTAGAGCAAAGAGGATGGGATGCATTACATTTCTATCCACAATTTGGAGAGGTAATTAATCAGTGGAATGTTATAAACAAGGGAGTATGAAAGAACAGATGAGTAGGGCATTGCACTTCCCAGTTTGCATGTGAGAGTGTGCCTTCTGTGTTTTCCAGTATCACACTGACTTAAATATTTCACTCACTTCAAAATCTAAATACAAAACTCTTGTCTACTAACTACAGAGACTGGTCATTTCATCCTTTGTCTAATGTTACATAATATTTTTGTGGCATTGAAAACGAGTGTTTCAATATGGCTGCACATTCTACATAGTTTTGATTGTACAATACAACTAATAAAAAGGGGTTGATGTGAAGAGATAGTGTGTGTGTGAATGTATGTTACAATAATCACTCAATCAAGTATTTGTAAAGCATGGCAAATCATCTATGAGGGTCTCAAGGCGCTGGAATTGCAAGCTGCTTCGTGGTCATCTGTTCATTCGAACAGCCAGGTCCTAAGCCCTTTCCTGAATTGCTGGAGTGATGAGGTGGTCCTTAGGTGCAGGGGAAGGTTGTTACAAGCTTTGGTCGCCAGGCTTGAGAAGGATTTTCCTCTGCTGTTGCCTCGGCAGATTCGGAGGGTGTCTGCGAGGAAGAGGGAGGCAGATCGTAGATGTCTGACCAGTTGGTGGCCGGTCATGCCTTTGTTGATATATGCTGGTCTCTCATTGTACAGGGCTTTGTATGCATGGGTCAGCATCTTGAACTGGCATCTCTTGTGGATCAGGAGCCAGTGTAGCTTCTTGAGGTGAGGTGTGATGAGTGTTCGTCTGGGGAGGTCAAGGATGAGTCTGGCCGCTGAGTTTTTGTATTGTCTGTAGTCTCTTCAGGAGGCATGCAGTGATTACTGTGTAAAGTGTGTTCCCATAGTCCAGCCTGCTGGTGGTGAAGGCCTGCGTGATGGTCCTTCTGGTGCTGGCTGGGAGTCACCTGAAGATCTTGCGGAGCATGCGTAGGCGGATGAGACTGTGTTTACCTGTTTCTTCATGGATAGATTGCAGTCCAAGATAATGCAGAGGCTGCAAGCATGATCTGTTTGGGGCGGGGGATGGGCTGAGTTCAGTAGGCCACCATGCATCTTTCCATGGCGGGGTGTTGTTCTCAAAGATGAGGACTTGTCCGTATTGAATGAAATCAAGCACCCTTAAAACCGATTTGGCTACATATAGTGCGCATATGATGCTTACAGCTAAATAATAAGACAGCATCAACTTTCCATTAGGGTAAGTTGAACCTAAGCCCTGAAGGATCAGCAATATTCAGAAAGTACAGCATAAGCTGCAACCCCCTTTAACCCAGATTGATTTATATTATATCACCGGGTCAGTTTAAAGATATTCTTTCTTAAAAAGTTAATATACATAAATCATCATACATCAGAAAAACAATGACAAATTAATAAATATCACCACCCACATATCTAATTTATAATGCAGCACTAATCAGAACCCACCATTTGTAATACTTTAATCCAATAATTATCAATAACCACACCTTGCTCTAATAATTCTTATTTTAGGTTCTTAAACAGTCACTCTTTGTTTTATTACTGAATGTTGCCCATTTGATAAAATTATATGTGTATACCAGGCCGAAATATTGTTACAATATACAAATTAATAGTGATATCAGTGTGCTCTTCATTCTGTGTAAGAATCAGCTTTCTTCTAATGGATAACATCTGGGTTTACATATTTCTAAATGTCCGAGTCATAAAGTTGTTGCAACTAATTATGCACTATAGACTTTCAAAATTAAATCTATTGGTTAATTGTGAGAAGCTGGCCTGGCATAGGATGTCCACTAATGTAAGTGGGCACCTTGCACCAGTCCAGACAACCCTTATGGTGATTTAAGAGGTCTCAGACAACCTTAGAAAGCTATCCAAGTGGTAGCTGTGGAGAGCAGCCTTCAGGCTTAGTCTTGGCGGAGTGTAAAGCAGCTTGTTTTACCAGAATGCAATCTTATAGTATAGATTAAATGAAAAAGAACCACACAAAGTATTTATAAAAATATGTATTTATTATATAACACTATCTAGTACGTTACAGTATCTCCCACATGGAGATAGACACAAAGCACACAATACTAAAGCAAAGAAATCGCAGTAAATAGCACTGATACACAGTGGGCCCCGGGGGGGGACCAAATTATATACTAAGAAAGTGGTATAAGAACCATGACTCGAGTCAAGACAATGTCGAGAGGACGTAGAATTGCTGGGGACCCACAGAACCACCCAAGGTAAGTAGATAGGGCCCCCACGGAGAGCGTGTGCAGTGTGTGAACACGACTGCGTGCTCCGTACAAGTCTATGTGCAAGTCGTGGTTGGATTTTTAAAGATTAGGGACCCTTCCCAGTGGACCTTGAAGAAACCCTGTGGAAGACAGAAGGTTGGTGAGCCACCCCACCCGTGAATACCATGGTACCCAAGTTACCTATCCCATGGAAGCCGGGTGCATAGGTGTGAAGTGGCGTTGGAAACCGCAGTCAAACCCAATGGAGGACTTCAGGAAAGTGCCGCTGCTGGAAGAGGAGAAAGTGTCCGGAGGAATTCAAACATGGATTCTTGAAGAGGAGTACCTGAAAGCAGAGGGGACAGCGTCTATGTCACTCAGGGGTGACCAGGAGACTTGGAAGATGGATACCCTCCGATGTCGGGTGCTTCAGGTAAGATGACGGTGACCTTGACTCTGCAGCTGCAAGGATCAGACCATGCTGAGGACAACCAGGACCTGGATACAAGCTGTCCCACAAAGGATGTCGAGGGCTGAGGGGTAGGTGTCCGGCGGGAGCACCAATGAGCCTTGGCAAATGCAATCCACGCAGGAAGTCAAAAAGGTGCACAGTTGGGACCAGCAATGTTTAGGAGACTCACCACAAGCAGGGGAGTCAGGCCAGGTCCCAAGCAATCAGGGGAGCCCAAAGAAAACAAAGGTGATCCTCAAATGGACCCACAGGCCGGAGGCACAGGAGTCGAGATAGGACCTCAAGCAGCTCACCAAAAGATGCAGGCCACGATGCACTCGATACGGTGTGGCCGAAGATTCTGGTCACTGGAGGTGCTCAAGGTTGGGGCTACTTGGAGCCCGAAGATCTTCTTGCAAAGATGTCAACAAGCCTTTGCAACTGCAAAGGGGGTGCAGTACTCAGGGGTTCGGTTATTGCAATCCCCACGAGGACTACTGGCCTCAAACTTGATGAGAGGGTAAAGCTCAGACACCCAAAAGGCACAAAAAACATCCATATCATACACAGACAAAACAGCACAGCCTCAAACCTTCGGTTACCATTAAAAACAAGAGTCACTGACTTACTAGTGTTAAGAGATTTACTCTGTATTTATAAATAAAAGGTATGTAACATATTTAGAGTGTAGGCACAATGCACACTGAAGCAATACACACTAGTGAACCAAACAGTGAAACTTAATTACATCCTGCTCTAAGTCCTTTATCCTACATTGGACCCTGTAGTGACGGATTATCCGTTCTGGGCAGCTGCACAAAATAATCATGTCTAGCAACCAGCGATGTGTAAAAAGACAAAAGAAAGCAATGCAATTAGTAATAGAGTGTCCACCCCCAAAGTGACAGAGGAAACCATATGAGGCCTATCGGACAAGGCCCTCCCAGTCCCCTTGCCTGATCAGACAGTAGCGCCCCAAAACCGTGCCTGAAGCAGACTTTTCTGCGAGGAATTTCAGTGCTTTGGAGAGATCGAAAGGACCACTAAGCACTTAATAAACGATCAATCTAAATAAATAAACACATATCCTCTAGAAACAAATAACTCAACTCACAGCTCCTGTCATTCACTGTTCATCTCACTAAAGCCATTCAAACAGACATGTAAAAAGTACTGCACCCATCTCCTACTCCATGAGCTCCTTCCATCCTCAGACTCATTCTCACTTCTTTTCCCCAAACATCCTTCCATGAAAAACCTCCTTGCCCTATCCCAGGGCATCCTACACACTGTCATCCTTCGCCTACGTACACCCCCCCCCTCCCCACCCCAAGAGGTGGGTAGGCCCACAGCTGACTCCCTACCCCCCCACAATACTGCCACCCAGCAAAACCCCAAAGGGCGTTTTGCTGCCCCACACAAACCCACTGCAACCCAGCAATACATGCTCATTCACAGGCACCAAATAGTCTCCCGCCATAAACCCCCCAGCAAATCCCTCATTTCCATCAGATAATATGCATTGCCTATTTCAGATAGATGTACCCCATCCATCTGAAACAGTACCACTTCACGTTTTTTAATACCCCTATGCGACAAGACTGATATGCCATTAGCCCCACAGAAAACCCTCATTTCCCAATTCAGCTTCCTCCTGGCCATATCAATAGCTGCATGCTTGATAGCACCCCTCCATTTCTGTCTTAACACAAACTCAGTCCATATGAGGCAATTCCCTGCCAACTTCTGTGGAATCAAAACCAAGTCCCTTTGCATGTCTTGCAGCAGGGTGAGCCCAGATTGCCTCACCAAATCATATTCCCCATATGGATCAATGGATCAGAAGCATGTCCGGATAACTCCGCTTTGGGACCACCGTTCCCTGCAATCCCAGGTTACGTCCATAGATCAGGCGTTCAGCAAACGTTTCCAACCAGTTAATCAAAAGAGTGTCCAACCATCCATGTGACCATTTTTTCTCTCTTAGGCCGCTAATGCACACTATGAAAAAAGAAGAATGTTAACAATGCACCCCAAGACCCCCCCAGTATTCAACGTACCCCTCCCCCTTGTCATATACGCACATATTGCTTGCAGCACCTAGACCTCCACCTGCCAATCCTACAAATCTGTGACCAATCCCAACCCAATTGCCACCCCAATCCAGAAGGAATGCGTCCCAAAATGAGACAGATTCCTACCCAACCTCCTCAGAGTCAAACAAAGCACACAAAAAAACTGATAGGCCACAAGCCTGGACCCGTCCTCATGACAGAACACTGCAACCTGCTGAAGCCCAGGCCTGGCAATAAAACTACGCCATTCCGTCATTGGACATGCCCCTTCACTATCTACCTGCTATAGCCAGATGCACCTACCCCTTCCCAACTGACCCGTCTTCGATTTCCTTAGTTAAATACCCAATCTACCCCCTTCCAGATGCACTTCCCCACACAACACACGCACCTCCTTCTTCAACCCCAAAAGTTCGGACACCCGAAAGGCACAAAAAACATCCATATCATACACAGGCAAAACAGCACAGCCTCAAACCTATCAACACAACACTCAGGAAAAATTTGCAAAATATCAAACAGCAACTCAAAGGTAATCACCTCCCTCAACTACCTCCCACCCCGTCCTCTCTCTACCCCAACTTTTAAAAACGTATCCCAATATGTCATCCTGTGCGGGGTCAAACTCTAATACATCTTCCTATAAAAGGATAAACCAGCCAGCTTACTCGCTATGGTTGCAGGTGACAAACTTTTGTCATTCAAGAACAAAACAAAATACATGACCCTCCTTCCCTGCTCCACTCGGCCTATACTTGACAACCTCCTTGGCTGGCCCTGAAAAGACTCAAAATCACTCCAGGCCAGACTATAACTTTTTCTGGTGGACTCAGCTAAAGTCTTCTCGACCAGACTAAATGCTCTCATGCCCCCCATCCTCAGATTTCTGCAGGGACTGGTGTCTTGCAAGCCTCCGCTCCCAGTGCCAAATTGCGAAAATGGTGCCACTGTGAATGAGACAAGGAATCAGCAACAGAATTGTTGACCCAGGTACATGCTTAGCCCTGAAAACTATATTCAACTGGAACACAAAAACCTGAATCGGTGCAGCAAACGCAACATCATCAAGTCCCTAGCCTTCTGCTTGTTGACCAAGTCAACCACAGTCATATTATCCACATGGAACAGAACAGCCCTGTTTGTAAATTCCTTGCCTCAAACAGCCAACGCCACCAATAGCGGGCAGAATTCCAAAAAGCAATGCTCTGCCCTTGGACCAACCAGGTCCCGGGCCAGACCTCCGCACACCACTGTCCGTCCCAGAAGAGATGCAAACCATGTGCTCCCACCGCAGCAGAGAAAATCTGCACCTGCCACACCGTGTCCTCCTCAAGAAAATGCATGGAAACCTCATTGAAATCCTGTAAAAAGACATCCAAACCTGCAGGCCCGCTCTCACCCTCATGGAGATCCATATCCTAAAATGTGGCAGCTAACCCCCGACATGGCTAACTGCAAAATGACCAGCCACCACGTACGAGCCTACAAGCAAAATCCAGGAAATCCAACAACTGCTGCACCACCCTGAGCTCTAATCTTCTCACTCCCAATGCCTCCTCAAGGAAGGCGTGGATCTCCAGCACCTTGCCTGTCGGCAGCCTGGTCATCATGTGAACCGTGTCTAACTCAATGCCCAAGAAAGTCAAACTGTGGTGCCAATGGACCCCAAAGGACACCGCCATGACCTCACAGTGTCTCAGAGCCCTGAGGCAGTCTCCTGATCCTACCATGCCCACAAACAGGAAGCTGTCCAAATAGTGAGACACCACCCGATGCCCACTGTCCTTGACAAGGACCTTCTGCAAATATATACTGAAGGTCTCAAAGAGAGCACAGGAGATGGCACAACCCATGTGCAGCACTCTGTCAACATACATTTGTGCATTCCCAATAAAGGAAAAGCCTCAGAGTGAATAGGCAAAAGCCGAAATGCCGACTTGATGTCACACTTAGCCAGCTCCAACCCCCCACCAGACACTCTGATCAATCGAATAGCATCATCAACAGAAACATACTCCACTCTCGTATCCTCGGTGGCAATAAAGTCATTCACTGAGGACCCCTCATGCAATGACAATTGATGGATGAAGGGGAATTCCCTGGCTTGTTTGTTTGGCACAACACCCACAGGGGACACAATCAAATCAGACAATGGCCAGTCTTGGAAAGGGCCCACAATCCTCTCCTTAGCAATCTCCTTCTGTAGTTTGTCAGTCACCACACCAGGAGCAGCCTTGGCTGACCACAAATTATCTGCCCACCTCTTAGCCCTGGGTCCCTGAAACCCCACCCTGAAGCCTTCCTGAAAGACCCACTCCAATCTCAAAGAGGCTTCCCTGTCAGGATAGAGAGCCAGCCATGACAGCAAAGCTCCTAGACTAAGTGGTGTAGGTGCCCTTTAGCCCAGGAAGGCCTTGAGGTCTTTTTCCCTTGGACGTCCTCCATTGTTCAGAGGGGCTCGTCAATGTAAAACACTGCATAACGAGGGGAACACTTGTGTTTGGACTTATGCGGCTGGCACGAACAGAACCCCCTGATAAAATTTCAACAGGCTCTGGCATTCGTGCTTGAGGTACTTGTAGTCGCACCCGCCCCCTGCTGGGCGTGACTGGGCTAACAGGGCTTGTAAGTAATGGGCAGGTTACTTACCATTTGCATCAAGGTCGTAGACAGGGTTGAGGACATCCATTGCATCCACACCAAGGATGCTCAGACAGATAATAAGGAGGGGGTTCAAGAACACTGTCATTATACATCAATGGTCATGTTCCATTCGTCAAGCGTGTTAAGACAGTTGTTGACAGATCCAAAGGCATTCGCATTTGTTTAGAAGCAATTGCAGGTTACCGCCACTGAGAGGAAGTACTGGTTGGTCGATGACTTGCCACACCATGTCAGTTTCTGAGTGGTTGTTGTCTCTGTAGTGTGAGACTAGCGGGGATGTCTCAATATTACATCTAATGCGGCTTTTATGTTGAGAGATAAGTTGCTTGATCATTTGGATGGTTTGGCCGATATACACTCATTTGCAGGGGCAACGTATGGCATAAATCACGTTGGAAGTGCGACAGTTAGAGAATTGTTTGAGCTGATACGTGCGGTCTCCGGTGACGAATACCTTCGTGTTATGGGTAAGGTCGCAGGCAGAGCAGGTTTGGCATTTATAATGGCCTACGAAAGGTGGTAGCCCCAGAGGTAGATCAACTGCGATCCGGTTGGACTCTTAATTACTTCACTCTCCATCTGGATTGAATCTTAACTACCACAACAGGTAGTTTTCCTCTCCTCAGTCACCGTCCTGTTAAAATTACCTTCTCCTTTAAATTATTTATATTCTGGGCCTCATTTTTGTTTCCTTAACCTTATACAGCACTATATTGATTTAAGTAACCTGGTCCTTATGATGACCTGGAATTGAACAGGTCGAAATGCCGTCGACCACTCAGCGTAATTTCTGGCGTCACTGTAGTCAACCTAAGCAGCCTAAACAAAAAGACCTGCCTTATATATATTCTTCATTGTATCGTTGACTACCTATTCTGTTGTATATTCCCTTGCGCCACTCACGCTGTTTTTCACTCCGTTGTGTCTCTGCGCCGTTCACCGTCACGAGCACGCAAAGTGCACACTTATGTTTTGGTTATTTTTGCATACATTGTTTTGTAGTGCTGATACAACTACTTACAAATAAGAATTTACTTTCTACTTATACATTTCTTGTGGTCTCCCTTTCTTCACCTCTCTGAGTGATTAATGCTCTCCTTGTATCTGTCCTCTAAAATGATTACCGGTTGAGACATTGTTTTTTGGTTACATATGTTTCATGACGGCACACACGGAATGAGGACATACTTCTTTTTTTAATTGCTTGTGGTTGTAGGTTATCATTTTGCTGATAAAACTGCAATTTTGTTACTGTATTCAGCACATTTTAGTCATGCCTTAGTGCACATACATATGTCCTGAATTACATAAGAAGGTATTATAATTCTGATACTCTTATGGCTAAATGAACATGATTATTACCAGTGCCGGTGTTTGAGACACATTCACCTTAGCTAAGTTTGATAGAGAGGCCTGTCATGTTAAGTCCATTACTTTTTAGGTTGAATCCTGCCAGAGAGCGCTGCTGTCTGGTTTGCTAAAGACATCTTGGGAACATTCGGAAGGCTTCCCTGGGAATGCATTCCGCCAAATGCTTAGCATTGGCTTTGTAGTTTGCAACTCACATTTGCATGTTTTCTATTTGCTGTCTATATTTGTTTTTGCCTGTTCAGCTTGAGTTTGCCCCTCATGTGGAGCATAGCCTATTTACTATATTCTTCTACCAGTGCTCGCTTTCTGTAAACAGACCTTTTAATCTTGTTCTTATCTTGTCATATTTGCTCTGCTTTCAAAGACAGATTGTTAGAACCGGGTTTCCCTAGTTGGTTGAGGTAGGTACCCGGTGCCAAGTAGGGACCCTCGCTTCCACGTCAGGGAAAGGAAGGAAGCCTTCTGAGATAGCCCCTGCTCACCCCCTTGGTAGCTTGGCACGAGCAGCCAGGCTTATCTTCAAAGCTAATGTGTAAAGTATTTGCAACCACGCTCTCAGTGACCCAATGATGACACCACAAAAGGACTCCACACGAGTTTCATAGAAAAACAAGTATATGTTTATATAAAAAGATATACGATGAGACCACACAATAAAATTCCAACTTATGCGTATTTGTAATATTCCTCCTGGCTGGTTATTAGGCCAGCCAGCCAGCCCTTGTAGGGTCTGGCGGTATTAATGAGCAATTCTAGGTGATCCAATTAAATTCTAGTGCAATGCTATGCAGTTCGTAAAGCAAGAATCAGGCACTTTGCAATGTAAAAATAAGGCAATTCGTTATGCAACAATCCAGCAGTTTGTAATGTCAAAATACTACAATGCGTAATGCAGCAATCAGGCAGTTCGTTATGCAAACTAATGTGATGCGTAAAGCAACAATCAGGCAGTTCGTTATGCAAAACTAATGCAATGCGTAATACAACAATCAGGCAGTTCGTTATGCAAACACAATGCGCAATGTAACAATCCGGTAGTTCGTAATGCAAACTAATGCGATGCGTAATGCAACAATCAGGCAGTTCGTTATGCAAACACAATGCAATGCGCAATGTAACGATCAGGCAGTTCATAATGCAAACTAATGCGATGCGTAATGCAACAATCAGGCAGTTTGTTATGCAAACACAATGCAATGCGCAATGTAACAATCAGGTAGTTCGTAATGCAGAAACAATGCAATGCGCAAGGCACTTCGGCACCGATCACGGTGCTTCAGACGGTCTCTCTGCCTCTCGTACTGACTCGCGGTCAGCTTCCGCCAACATATGCCCCCAACACGGGTATGGTGTAAGCCAAAGTACAGCGCAACACTCCGGCCCCGGTACTGCCACTCCTTGGCACGTACAGGCCGCGATAAGAGCTTGAGCAGAGGCTTGTGCTGCAAGAAGGGGAGAGGCCGAGAGCGTCCCTCTCCGAGCCCGCACCCCGCCCCAGGCGGCGACACACGTTACCTGGGGGGTGCGACCTCGCTCTCCTCTCCTCCGCTCGTGACTTGGGCCTCCGATGCGACTTGGTTGATTCCGGGCCGATGGCGATATTGAAGATCTCAGCTGCAACAGGGCACACGCACACAGCGTCGCTGAGACTCCCTTGAGCTTCGGGTGTGCACGGTCACAGGGCAATCCTCACGAAGGTCTCAGGCTGCACGAAGCACACTCACACAGCGTCGCTGAGACTCATTTGGACTCCTGGTGCCCACGATCACAGGGCACTTCTTACGAGGGTCTCAGGCTGCACAAAGCACACGCACACAGCGTCGCTGAGACTCACTTGGACTCCAGGTGCACACGATCACAGGACAATCGTCACGAAGGGCTCAGGCTGCAAAAAGCACACGCACACAGCGTCGCTGAGACTCGCTTGGACTCTAGGTGCCCATGATCACAGGGCAATTCTTACGAATGGGCTCAGGCTGCAAAAAGCACACGCACACAGCGTCGCTGAGACACTTCTGGAAACTTTTGTGTTCCTGAGTTTCCACAACAGGGAGCCAGCTCTCCTCGGGCCCTTGGGGTTAAGTTACTTCAAGACACAGCACAGCAAAGTCCTTTCAAGCAGGGGGACACAGCAAAGTCCCTTTAGCCTCTCCTTGGTTAAAGCAGCAAACTGCAGGCCAGCCCCAGAACACACAGCAAGGGTCAGTCCTTTCCTTCAGTCTATTCAGCTGTTTCTTCCTTGGCAGAGGTTCCTCTTGACCACGAAGTAGGTTCAATCCTTTACAGTCTTGAACAGTTCCATTCCAAAGTCCAGGGGTTTCAGCTCTCATAGTTATACCCCTAAATGTCTTTGAAGTCTTTGTGTTCAGGGGGCACTGACCCCTGTCTAAACCAGTTCTGGGTGTCTCCCTGCCAGTGACACCTTCTGCCTTTGATAGTGGGGGTCTGGCTCCTTAATCACTCAGCAGGAGATGGAGCGATTGTTTTATGGCAGCAACCCAGGCCTCTTCACCTCCAGGGGCTACTCCTCCCCCTACACTCCAGATGCAGGTCAGCCTGTTGCTGTCTCACCTCCTCCCCTGGGTCAAGACATTCCCCAGAGCCTATCACATTTAAATCCAGACAGTCAATCCACAACCAGGCAGAGACACACAGAAATGTTAGAGCACAAAAACCCATCCACTTCTAAAAGAGTGGTTTCTAAACACACAATTCAAAACCACCTTCACAAAAAGATGTGTTATTAAATTGTGAGTTCAGGCACACTAAACTTCACCTCTCCATCTTAAGCCTTTGGGAAGATAGGCTGGAAACATATTACACAGCCTTCCCCATTCTGTCCTATGGGCAAGATGGCCTTTCAACAGTGAAAAACGAAATGGAGAGTATTTCACTGTTAGGACATGATACACACCTTAGTACATGTCCTACCTTTCACATACACTGCACCCTGCCCAGGGGGGTACCTTGGGCCTACCATAGGGGTGTCTGATGTGCATAGAAAGGGAAGGGTAAGGCCTGGCAAGTGGGTGCACTTGTCAGGACAACAAGGCAGCTTAACAAGCTGCGCACAGGCACTGCAGTGGCAGGCCTGAGTTCTCTCTTTAAGGCTACTTGTGTGGGTGGCACAATTAGTGCTGCAGGCCCACTAGTAGCATTTGCATTGCTAGCCCTGGCACACATAGTGCACTTTACTAGGGACTTTACTAGTAAGGCAAACATACCAATCATGGACAACCAATTACCATTACACTTTACACAGGGAGCACTTGCACTTTGACACTGATCAGCAGTGGCAAAGTGCCCAAAGCATCTAAGCCAATAAAACGAAATCCATCACAGCATCAAAAGTAGGGGAGGTAGAGGCAAAAAGTCAGGGGTAATCACGCCAAGAAATGCCAGGTCTAACACAGATCAAATGACAGGCTCTGTCTTTCAAGGAAGCTTGGTGTTCACTTTTCTTTCTCTGAGTTCAGATTGATATCATTTATGTGACAATCTTGCTGTGAAAGGAAAAGCTTTGTTTTAACACAGAACAAAGGTTAAATGTATGTAAATAAATTGTGCAGATATTTTAGGAAGCAGAAATGAAGCACATTTTCTGGTAAATCTGAAGTGTGGTGGAAACAATTATTTTAATACAAACAAATACAATCAATACACAAGGTGATTACATTTCAACACATTATTGTTTGTGCACTGCATAATTTTATCAGGTAGTTTGTTCCTACCTATGCAAATGTACTTATTGGGTTTTGGGAAGCAGAAACAATATGGACTGAAGAGAATCAGGACGTGTTAAATCATTTAAGATTATGGACAAGGTTTATTGATGACCTCTTCCTAATCTGGGGAGCAGACAGCACGGGTCTGGAGCAGTTTATCATGCCCTTGAAACATAATGTCTTAAATCTGAGCTTCACTCACACCATTAGCTCTCAACAAATAACTTTTCTTGACGCAGAAATTTTTTATCAAGGATATGAAACTATGCACCAAAGTCCATCGAAAAGCTACATCATGTAACAACATCCTTCATGCCAATAGTGGATATCCTAAGACACTCAGAAGATAGTGATTTTGAGGAACAGATACAGGAGATGCAAACATGGTTCCTAATTAGAGGATATCCATTTGAAGTGCTAACAAATGCAGCAAAAAGAGCAAAAATCAGAAAAGTGAAGAAGTAATAGCTAGCAGAAAGGTAGACATTGGAGGATGATAATAGCCACTTAATCATGGATTGCAATTGTAGACATCAAGAATTAAAACAAATATTAGATAAAAATTGGAAAGTTCTTCAACTCAATGAAACCCTAAGTAACGTACCTATGGACCATCCATGCGTAGTGTACAGAAAGGTTGCGTCCCTAGGGGATCTTTTATCTCAAAGTCATCTACCCCCTGTGAAGCCTTCTATCCCCATTTGGCTCAGCTAAAATGGTGTCTGGAAATGTGCTAAATGCAAGGCATGTGACCATGGAATAAAGGAAACTACATATAAACTACATGATGGAAAACAAGAGAAAATAACAGAACACATCACATGTGAAACCAAATATGTTGTTTATGTCCTAGAATGCTCTTGCGGAAAGAACTATGTTGGAAGTACTCCTAGCAAAGTTAAACTCAGAGTTGTTACGGGCTACAAAAAATCATAACTATACGTACCTCATTAGCAAAACATTTCTGGGAGAAATATAATGGTGATACCAAGGAGCTACATTATTATGAAATGAAACACATTAAAGCAAAAGACAGGGGAGGTAACCAAGAACGGATCCTAAGAAGAATGGAATCACGACTCATCATTATTTGATTTGATTTGATTTTTGCATTTATAAAGCGCAAGCTGTCATTCCAGAAGGAGCATCCTGGCGCTAGGCGGAGGAGAGGATGAGATGAAGCCATGGGGACCCTATATAAGGGATAGGCAGAGTTTGTCTGGGGCTCCAAAGATCCAGGTTTTCAGTGCCTTCCTGAAATGTGTCTCGGTTTTTAACATCCTAAGGTGCGTTAGCAAGAGGTTCCAAGCTTTAGTTCCTAGTGCGGCTACTGTTTTGCCTCCCTTTGTTTTGTACTTAAAGTTGGGAGGTTTGCTGATGATGATCTCAGAGTTCTGGATGTGGTGTAAGGGGTGAATCTGGCTGAGAGATACGTTGGGCCTAGGTTTTGTGCGGCTCTGAAAGTGATTAAGAGAATCTTAAATAGGATTCTCTTGTGCAGTGGGAGCCAGTGGAGGGTTTTAAGTGCTGCGGATGCTGAGGACCTTCGTGGAAGTTTCAGGACTAGACGGGCCGCAGCATGTTGTACCACCTGTAGTCTTTTCAGTGTTTGTTTGTTGGCTCCTGCCAGGAGGCTGTTGCAGTAATCCAGGCGTGATAGGATCAGTGCCACCGCCACTGTTTTCCTGTCCATTAGGGGAATGAAGTCAAAGAATTTTCTTAATGATTTAATGAGGTTAAAGCAGGTCCCCGCCACTGTCAGTGCGTGTGGTCGAAAGGAGAGGGCAGTGTCGAATTGTACTCCTAGGTTTTTTGCTACCTTAACAGTGGTGGGTGGTGGTGTCGTACCCTCTGGCCACCAAACATTCGGCTGAAAGGGATTGTCTTTTCCCATTAGTAGGATCTCTGTTTTGTCGGTGTTACACCTTAGGTGGTTGTTCCTCATCCAATGTATGACCTCAGCTGGACAGAGTTTAAAATTGAGTTCAGCGTCAGTGGAATCTTTGTCCAGGGATAGAATTAATTGTGTGTCGTCTGCGTAGGACGTTACTTCTATCCCAAATGAAGTTATCAGGGAAATTAGCGGGGTCATGTATATGTTGAACAACAGCAGGCTTAGGGAAGAGCCCTGTGGCACTCCAGTTTTGATAGGACGTTCGTAGAAAGGAACGTTCCGAGGAATACTGCTTGCCTGCGATTGGTGAGGAAGGACTCAATCCATGCCAATACGGTATCAGAGATGCCACTGGATTTGAGCCTTGCAAGGAGAATACTATGTGAGATGGTATCAAAAGCGGCCGACAGGTCGAGCAAAATCAGGACTGCCTTCCTGCCTTTGTCCGCTATGATTTTAAGAGTGTCCGATATTTCCAGGAGGGCAGATTCTGTAGAGTGCTTGGGACGGAAGCCGGACTGCCAGGGGTGAAGGACCATGGTAGTTTCGAGGAACTGTGTTAGTTCTTTGTGGACTAATCTTTCCGTGATTTTGCCCAGTATAGGAAGAAGCGATATTGGGCGGAGATTGGAGGGATTGGATGAGTCAACGTTTTTTTTTTCCCCCCAATGGTTTTACTATGGCTAGTTTCCATTCGTCTGGAACTATGCCTGAATTTAGTGAGGAGTTGACTATCTGGTTGACTACTGGTTTAATAATGTCTCTAATTTGGTGTAGTATCATTGGGGGCAGGCATCCAACGGAGAACCTGATTTACAGGCGGCGATTGCAGCCTGTGTCTGCTCCAACGAAGCTGGTTTAAAGGTTTGGAGTGAATGACTGGTGCTGGCTGGCTCAGTTATGGTTATGATGGGTACAGAAGCCCCTCTTGGACATAACCTAGATGCAGAACTTCATATTCATTTATGAGGGAACAATAGAACAGTTCCCCTCTTTCCTACATTTTATTTCCTAAGATTGATCCATATTTTATAGTGAAACTTGATTCTTTGTAGCTGGTGGGTAATTTTATCCAAAACTGGTTGATGTTTATTGTTGAGCTAAATTATTGATTTCCATGTACTGTATCAGCCCTTTACTAAGGCACTATCAGGAACTTCCATTGCTCTGTAATTTGATCTAAAAATCATTAATATCTGTTGTTGAGCTAAATTAGTGATATTTTATGTACTGCATTAGCACTTTACAAAGGCACTATAAGCACCTTCTATTGCCCTTTATCCCAAAATCTGACTAGTGAGGGGCGCGATTAATGTATTTTTCATAATAATGGGTTGCACCAGCACTTTCCTCTTGTATTTTCTGCACATACTTGATTATAAATACAAAAATATACAACTCCCACCATAGATTTACCTCTATGGTCCATCAACTGCGATTTCGCACTTTTCTGTGAACAGAAAATATAACCATCAGTACAGGCTCTTTTAAGGGAATACCTGAGGTTTTTTGCTAATAAGCTGTAGAACAATCCTGTATGGTTTAAGGATATATTGCACTAAAGTACTTTAAAAACATAGAGCTCCTTTTAACCCATAGGTAAATTGCAGTACTTTACAAATTCCATATAATATATATATACAACACGGGACACAGCGGGGATTCCAGGACAGTAATTTACTTAACAAGATGGCATAACGCGTTTCGGCGACAAGCCTTTATCAAATGCCTTGATGTTTGAGGTCAGTTTTCACTGCAATTTTAAATGGTTTCCTTTGTTCCCATTGGTGGGATCACAGCTGACACAATTCGGAAAGCGACGATCTTGTAGTCCTCAACACGGACTGCACGTCCCATAATGCACTTGGAACATCGACGCTTTCTGTCCATGAATTCTTGCATACTTCCGTGGTACCCATGGGCAATTTGTTATCCCACCGCGTTCAGCTGTAAGTCTGTTCGCCCCAGCATTCATTGCAGCAAAATCACTGTCCCAGTCCCCTTCATCCAGCCGCAATTACCTTCAGTGAGCGAACCCGGAGACGTAACACACATATATATATAATTCACTGAAAAAACCATAGGTTTTAGGGACAGTTATAGTTACTTGGACATTGCACTCGTACAAAACCCGTGAAATTCCCCCGTTATAGTTAGTTCAGCTAACTATAACTCGCGCCCCCGCAATGCACTGCTGATGACGTCACATATTACATCACTCATGACATGGTCAGTGACATCACTGATGACATCACTGATGACATCTCAAATGACATCACTGATGACATCACCCAGTGACTGTGTGTTTCTGTAAAGTTTAAATATGTATAATATATATAGGGAAAGGCGTATTGAAGAGTGAGTGGGTGTATAAGTGTCTGAATGGATGATTTAGTAGGTGCGTGACTAACTGTATAAGTGAGTGATTAAACTTATCTTACTGAATGCATGGGTTAGTGACTAAACTGGGTGAATGTCTGTATCCGTCTGTCTGTTGCTGTGTAAGTGGCTGCATGGGTTTGTGAATAGCTACATGAGTGTCTATATGAGTTATTGATTGGTTGTCTGAGTATCTGTATGGGTGCCTGAGTGTTTGTGTGGGTGGGGTGTGTGCGACTCTGTACATAGATGTGTGAGTGGGTGATTCACTGGGTGCATGATTTGAAGAGTGCGTCTGTGATGGACTGCTTGGGTGGGTGAGTGTGTGTATGGGTGTGTTAGTGAGTGAATGTATATCTCAGTGGTACATGTGCGAGTAACTACATATGTAAAAGGAAGTATATATATGTGTTAGAGTATTTAAAAGGCTATACGTGAGAGTGTGTGATTGTGAGAGTGGCTGTATGGATGCGTGTGTGCTTGTATCAGTTATTGTATAAGAGCGTAAGAATGTGCTAGTATTTGTATGAGTAAGTGAGCTGGTGTGTGTATAACTGTATAGGTGAGTAAATGGGTGTGTGATTAAATTTTTGCATGACTGACTAGGTGTGTGAGTACCTCTATGGATGAGTGGCGGTGTGTCAGTGTTTATATAGGTGTATGAGTGCATATGATAGTCCTGTACTGAGTGACCGTAAGTATGAGTGACTGTACGGGTGAGTGAGTGGATGTGTGTGTAGACCTAAGAATCAGTGAGTGGGTATGTAGTTATTGGTGTTGGAGTGTCTTTGTTTTTGAGAATGGCAGTCTGTAATTTAGAGTGGGTGTATCAAAAGTTATATTAGGGTGTGAGAAGATGCATGAAATTATCACATGGTTGATGTCATCAGTGATGTCATTTGAGATGTCATCAGTGATGTCATCAGTGATGTCACTGACCATGGCATGAGTGATGTAATATGTGACGTCATCAGCAGTGCATTGCGGGGGCACGAGTTATAGTTAGCTGAACTAACTATAACGGGGAATTTCACGGGTTTTGTACGAGTGCAATGTCCAAGTAACTATAACTGTCCCTAAAACCTATGGTTTTTTCAGTGAATTTCAAAGGTTTTTTAAATGCTAATTTCTAACTATAACGTGCCTGAAACCTATGTTTTTTTCAGTGAATTTCAAAGGTTTTTTAAATGCTAATTTCTAACTATAACATGTCTGAAACCTATGGTTTTTTCAGTGAATTTCAAAGGTTTTTTAAATGCTAATTCCTAACTATAACATGTCTGAAACCTATGGTTTTTTTCAGTGAATTTCAAAGGTTTTTTAAATGCTAATTCCTAACTATAACATGTCTGAAACCTATGGTTTTTTTCAGTGAATTTCAAAGGTTTTGTAAATGCCAATTTTTAAATGTATTAATTGTTATTTTTATTTTTTTCATACTGATTTACTACATTTTTTTAAACTATTTATTTTTAGATATTTTATTTTTTAAATTACATTGTAATTACATTATACATTACATTACAAAATATACTTTCTCAGAATGAATTAATTTACTTTAAATACTTTGCAAATAGGCAATAGACTTTTAAGTACAGTAGTTACAGTTGTTGCAATGGGCAACACAATTTCAAACACAATGCAACATTGAGCTCAATGTGAATTTCTAGCTAAATGCAATTAGTTACTTTATGGATTACTTTTCTAACCACAGGACTGGATCCTAGATTCAGTCCTGGGACATCTCCTGTAAACAGTTGAGTAAAAGCGTTTTGGTTACAGTAGTGATTTTTAAGGAATATTATTGTATTTTAAAAGTTGACACTTAGAAACTTTTTCACATAGCATCACCAATGTTATCCTATGGGAGGAAATTCACTTAGCAGGTAAGTAGTGTTATCGTGACTTTTTCTCACTCAGTGGTGGATCCTGGATCCAGCACTGGTGCATCTCCTGTAAACAGTTGAAAGAATGCGTTTAAGTCATACAGGCGATTTTTAAGGAATATTTGTAGTTTGTGAAAATCGACACTTTGAAACTTTTCTGCTGAAAACCAGACAATGGATTCCTATGGAAGAAAATATAAGTTACTGGTAAGTACGGTTAAAATTACTTTTCAGGGTCAGTGCTGGGCTAAAAGATGCAGCACTGAGGTCTCTCCTGATAACAGGTGAGTAAATCGGAATTCGTATTTCGGCTGATTTTAGAGGAATATTTGTATGTTTCAAAAATCAACACTTAGAAACTTTTTCAGCAAAAAGCAGGCAATGATATCCTATGGAAGGAAATTCAAGTTACTGGTAAGTACGGTTAAAATTACTTTTGAGGATCAGTACTGGGCTGAAAGATGCAGCACTGAGGTCTCTCCTGATAACAGGTGAGTAAATCGGAATTCATATTTCGGCTGATTTTAGAGGAATATTTTAAAGTTCCAAAACTCCACACTTAGAAGAATTTCCAAGTGAAACCAGTCAATGTTAGCCTATGGAAGGAAATTCAAGTTACTGGTAAGTACGGTTAAAATTACTTTTCAGGACCAGTACTGGGCTGAAAGATACAGCACTGAGGTCTCTCCTGATAACAGGTGAGTAAATCGGAATTCGTATTTCGGCTGATTTTAGAGGAATATTTGTATGTTTCAAAAATCAACACTTAGAAACTTTTTCAGCAAAAAGCAGGCAATGATATCCTATGGAAGGAAATTCAAGTTACTGGTAAGTACGGTTAAAATTACTTTTCAGGATTAGTACTGGGCTGAAAGATGCAGCACTGAGGTCTCTCCTGATAACAGGTGAGTAAATCAGAATTCGTAGTTCGGCCGATTTTAGATGAATATTTGCACAATGGTGAAGGGAGGGGGCGGGGCCTGAGGTGACATCTGTGCAAACGCGCCCCGTGGCGAGTTTTAAGTTGGGGGATTAAGTCCCCTTGAATCATGAGGGTCCCTAGGGGCCAACTAGCCCACCAGGAACCTCCAGTATGCGCCAGGGGCTGCGTTGCAGAGACGTGTAGAGAGGCCACACCCCTTTTACACCTCTCTGCAACGCAGCTCTGTGGCGCTTTCTGGATGTACCTGTTGGGCTAGTTGGCCCCCAGGGACCCTCAGGATTGAAGGGGATTTAATTCCCCATCTTAAAACGCGCCATGGGGCCTGTTAGCACACATGTCACCTCAGGCCCCGCCCTCCCTTCACCACTGTGCAAACGCGCCCCGTGGCGCGTTTTAAGTCGGGGATTAACTCCCTTGAATCCTGAGGGTCCCTGGGGTGCAACTAGCCCACCAGCTACCTCCATTAAGCGCCACAGAGCTGCGTTGCAGAGAGGTGTAAAAGGGCGTGGCCTCTGTACACCTCTCTGCAAGGCAGCCCCTGGCGCATACTGGAGGTTCCTGGTGGGCTATTTGGCCCCCAGGGACCCCCAGTATTCAAGGGGAATTACTTCCTTTCTTAAAACGCGCCAGGGGCGCGTTTGCAGAGTACTGCAGGGAGGGGCGGGCCTCCGGCACATGCTGTTTTTTTTTTTATGGGAGGGGGCTGCGTGGCCCCCTTCCCTCGGCCACTTTTGGCCCCGGGGACCCCATCCCCCGGGGCCTGAGCATTTTTTTTGTTTTATTTAAAAAAAAAAAAAAAACGGGAAGGGGGCCGCGTGGCCCCCCTTCCCTGGGCCTCTATTGGCCCCGGGGACCCCATCCCCTGGGGCATGCCCTCTTTTTAAATAAAAAATATGGAGGGGGCTGCGTGGCTCCCCTCCTCAGGCCATTTAAGGCCCCGGGGACCCCATCCCCGGGGCCGGCCTTGCCCTTATTTTTATTTATTTTTTTTTATTTGGGGAGGGGGGCTGCGTGGCCCCCCTCCCGGGCCACTTATGGCCCCGGGGACCCCATCCCCCGGGGCCTGGCCTCTGGTTGGGGACTGTGGGGGTCCCCAAACCCCCACAGTCCCGCCGGCTCCCCGTGTCCTACGGGAGCCGGCATTCCTTTTCCACATGGGGAGCAGCTAACATGCTGCTCCCCGTGTGGAAAAGCAATTGGTTTGCATTTTGAAAGAGAGAGCAGGTTTCCTGCTCTCTCTTTCAAAATGCAAACTAGTTTGCTATGACAGGACTGGAGCCGCGAGGCTCCCGTCCTGTCATAGCAAACTACAGTGTCCCGGGGTAGGCACCCCGGGACACTGCAGGAGCCGGCCCTGGGGGTGGCGGTCCCCAGGGCCATCAAGGGCTCCAGGAGGGGTGCCGCGCGGCCCCCTTCCTACATTTTGAAAGCCCCGGGGAGGTGGTGGTCCCCGGGGCTTGGGGGTCCAAAACGGACCCCCATTTTCAATTTTCTTAGTGCCCCGGGGAGGTGGTGGTCCCCGGGGCGTGTGGGGCCCTTAGAGGCCCCCCATACATAAAATAAACCCCCCCAGCATACCCCCGGGACTTGGCCCACCCGGGGCAAATTAACATCAAAGCGCGGGAGACCGCGCTTCGATTTTTTTCCGGCAGGATCCGCGCTCCCTGAGCGCATCCTGCCGATTTTTTTAATTTTTTAAAAAATGCTTTTTTTTGCCCAGGGGGTCCTTGTGGGACCCCCTGAGCAGGCCTAGGGGGTTAGGGTGTTTCTACCCTGCCCCCTTTGTGCGTTTTGCGCACTTGTTTCTTTTTTTTTTCTCGGCGGATCCGCGCACCCTAAGCGCATCCCGCCGATTTAAAAAAAAAATAAAAAAAAATGCTTTTTTCTGCCCAGGGGGTCCTTGTGGGACCCGCTGAGCAGACCTAGGGGGCAGGGTGTTTCTACCCTGCCCCCTTTTGCGCTTTGCGCACTTGTTTCTGTCCCTCGGTTCTACCGAGGGACAAAATGACTGCCAACACTTCCTGATTTGGAGTGTTGACAGCCAATTAGCATGCAGCTCGTGATCGGGAGGGTACGCGGATCCGACGCGCCCATAGATATATATGTGATTTTAATTGTGAATTTCTCAGGAACTACTGAACGGATTTACACCATTTTAGCAAAAGGCACCAGTCTGAACCAAGGTCTACCTCTTTGCCAAATTTGGGGTAATTCCGTTCAGCAGTTCGGGCTGTAGCTGCGACTAAAGGTTCCTATGGAAAAATGAATGGGGAAAACGCGTTTTGGGACCCCCTTTTTCTCGGCCCCCGCTTGACGTATCACCCCGAGACTTTCAGGATAGGAGCGGACCGGAGCGCCCCAACAAGTTGGAAACTTTCGCGAAGATTCGTCAACCGGCGCCAACGTTATTTCAAATAGAATGTCGCGGATTTCCTATGGATAATAGGTCCTAACTATAACTATCTACTGGCGACCGCCAGTAGATAATATATATATTCATTCAAGGTATTCCGCTTCTAATGCACGTATTTCTTTGCCAGAAATCGGATACGGACCACAACTTGAGTGCAAAGTTATTTTATTTCAGTGCAAGATGTCGCCATTACGCGTTTCAGCCCTTCCCACGGGCCTTGATCACATATATATATATATATTTACTTTAGGGGTGGATAAGTGTATTGGGTGGTAAGGGTGCTTTTAGGGTTTATGGTGGTTAGGGGTATAGGGTGTTATGGGTGTTTTTAGGGTTATTGAGTGGGTAAGGCATTAGGGTGGTAAGGTTACAAAAACAAATGGAGGGTTGGGGTGGGGTATTTCCCTAAAAAGAAAATATTTATTTGTATAATAAAAATAAAATCGGGGTTATTTTGATGAAGAAAATATCTAAATGTAAAATAATGTTTCCAAAATGTGGGGTGTCAGGGGATATAATTTCCTTGATCTTTGTCTTTAAATTGTTGGTTTCAGTTACAAACACAATTCCCATAATGCCTGATTATTGGTAGGGCAGGCGTTAGAGTATATAAGTAGAGACATAAAACAGACTCACCTACCTGAGAAAGACAGAGAGATTAAAATCAAGGCGGTCCAATTTTTTTGGGGGGGAGATTAAATGTAGATTAATACTCCAGTTCACAGAGTGCAGCTGTATTTTGATGTTGGAAGGATACTTTCAGGAGCAACGGTCTGCTCCTCACGCATATACCAGTTGCCAAGGGTGCAGTTCTCCCGACCACTTTGGAATGAATATATAAATATTACCTACTGGTGGTCGCCAGTAGGTAGTTATAGTTAGGATGTAGTTTCCAAAGGAAGAGAGTTTTTCCATTTGCCAATAACTTTGGCATCGTTTGATGAATCCTCATGAAAGTTTCAAAATTAGTTTGCCACTCAGTTCAGCTACTGTCTTGAACGTTTCGAGGTGATCCATCAAGCGGGGGCTGAGAAAAAGGCGGGGCCCCAAAATGCATTTTCTCCAAGATAATTTCCATAGAAACTTTAGGCACAGCTACAGCCTGAACTGCTGAACGGTAGCCGTTGGTCCAGAAAGCAACTATTTTGTAAATTGGTGTAAATCTGTTCAGTAGTTGCTGTGTCATTTAAAGAAATATCCAGTTTTATTTATAGGGACACAGTGGATCCGTGACCCCTTCCGAGCTCGTACTGAGATCTGATTGGCTGCCAACACTTCAGACCAGGCAGTGATGGCAGCCATCTTGGGACTCGGCTTGAGCCGAGTCCCAGAAAAAACATTAAAAAAAAGAAAGGGGAACAGGGTAGAAATACCCTGACCCCCTTGGCCTCTTTGGGAGGTCCCACAGGGACCCCGCAGAAACGTTTAAAAACAACTACACGCTCCCACGCTTCATTAGTTATTGGCCCCCGGGTGGGACAGGTCTAGAGGGAATTTGGTAATAAGGGAGGGGGGCACAGGTCCCCCTCCAGGGGCTTAATATTGCCCCGGAGACCACTGCCTCCACAGGGCCTCATGCCACAAAGTAATCAGGGGGGCCTCTTGGACCCCCCAGTGCCCAGAGAACACTACCTCCTCAAGATTACTATATTTTATGGGTAGAAACACCCTGACCCCCTAGGTCTGCTCAGGGGGTCCCACAAGGACCCCCTGGGCAGAAAAAGCATTTTTTTTTAAATCGGCGGGATGCGCTTAGGGTGCGCGGATCCCGCCGAGAAAAAAAGAAACAAGTGCGCAAAACGCACAAAGGGGGCAGGGTAGAAACACCCTGACCCCCTAGGTCTGCTCAGGGGGTCCCACAAAGACCCCCTGGGCAGAAAAAAGCATTAAAAAAAAAAAAAAAAATCGGCGGGATCCCGCCGAAAAAAACAAAAAACGAAGCGCGGTCTCCCGCGCATTGTTGTTAATTGGCCCCCGGGTGGGCCAAGTCCCGGGGGCATGCAGGGGGGTGATTTATAATATGTGGGGTGGCCTCTAAGGCTCCCCAAGCCCCGGGGACCGCCACCCCCGGGGCTTTAAAAATAAATGGTGCGGGAGGGCTCTCGGCCCTCCCGCAGCCCCGGGGACCGCCACCTCCCGGGGCTTCTTTAATTATTTAATTATAAATGTACCTGTGTGGGGGGCTCGAGCCCCCACACGCCCGGGACCGCCACCTCCCCGGGGCACTAAAGACTTCAATATGGGGGTCCATTACGGACTCCCAGAGCCCCGGGGACCACCACCTCCCCGGGGCTTTGTCAATGGAGGGAGGGGGCCGCGCGGCCCCCTCCTGGAGCCTGTAATGGCCCTGGGGACCACCACCCCCAGGGCCGGCTCCTGCAGTGTCCCGGGGTGCCTACCCCCAGGACACTGTAGTTTGCTATGACAGGACGGGAGCCTCGCGGCTCCCGTCCTGTCATAGCAAACTGCTTTGGATATTAGAGCGAGAGCAGGAAACCTGCTCTCGCTCCAATATCCAAAGCAAATTGCTTTTCCACACGGGGAGCTGCATGTTAGCAGCTCCCCATGTGGAAAGCAATGCCGGCTCCCAACGGACGCGGGAGCCGGCGGGACTGTGGGGGTATTGGGGACCCCCCACAGTCCCCAACGAAGAGGGCCAGCCCCGGGGGATGGGGTCCCCGGGGCAAGTAGTGGCCCAGGAGTGGGGGCCACGCGGCCCCCCTCCCCAAAAATAATAATTTTAAAAAAAATAAAAAAATAAAAAAATAAATAAAGGCCTGCCCCGGGGATGGGGTCCCCGGGGCAAAAGGAGGCCTGAGGAGGGGGCCACGCAGCCCCCTCCTTAAAAATTTATTTAAAAGTGTGGCCATGCCCCGGGGATGGGGTCCCCGGGGCCGGATTCGGCCATGGGAGGGGCCACGCGGCCCCCTTCCCGTTTAATAAAAAAAAAAGGGATAAGGCCCTGGGGGATGGGGTCCCCAGGGCCCAAAAATAGGAAAAAGTAAGGGGGCGGAAAAAAAAAAAAAGCAAAAACGATCGGCCCGCAGGCCCCGCCCCTTCCTTTACCACTCTGCAAACGCGCTCTGGCGCGTTTGCAGATGGGGAACGAATCCTCTTCAATACTGGGGTCCCTGGGGCCAACTAGCCCACCAGGAATCTCCAGTATGCGCAGAGGCTGCGTTGCAGAGAGGTGTACAGAGGCCACGCCCCTTTTACACCTCTCTGCAACGCAGCTCTGGCGCTTTTGGAGGTACATGGTGAGCTAGTTGGCCCCCAGGGACCCTCAGTATTCAAGGGGACTTAATCCCCCAACTTAAAACGCGCCACGGGTGCGTTAGCACAGTGGTGAAGGGAGGGGCGGGGCTTCAGGTGACATGTGTGCAAACAGGCCTCGTGGCGCGTTTTAAGATGGGGAATTAAATCCCCTTCAATCCTGAGGGTCCCTGGGGCCAACTAGCCCACCAGGTACCTCCAGTAAGCGCCACGGAGCTGCGTTGCAGAGTGTTGTAAAAAGGGGCGTGGCCTCTGAACACCTCTCTGCAACGCAGCTGTCTGGGGCATACTAGAGGTATCTGGTGGGCTAGTTGGCCCCTAGGGACCCTCGGGATTGAGAAGGAATTAATTCTCCAACTTAAAACGCGCCACTGGGTGTGTTTGCAGACATGTCACCTCAGGCCCCACCCCCTTCCTTCACCATTGTGCAAATATTCCTCTAAAATCAGCCGAACTACGAATTCCGATTTACTCACCTGTTATCAGGAGAGACCTCAGTGCTGCATCTTTCAGCCCAGTACTGATCCTGAAAAGTAATTTTAACCATACTTACCAGTAACTTGAATTTCCTTCCATAGGATATCATTGCCTGCTTTTTGCTGAAAAAGTTTGTCGATTTTTGAAACATACAAATATTCCTCTAAAATCAGCCGAACTACGAATTCCGATTTACTCACCTGTTATCAGGAGAGACCTCAGTGCTGCATCTTTCAGCCCAGTACTGATCCTGAAAAGTAATTTTAACCGTACTTACCAGCAACTTGAATTTCCTTCCATAGGCTAACATTGACTGGTTTCACTTGGAAATTCTTCTAAGTGTGGAGTTTTGGAACTTTATAATATTCCTCTAAAAT
This sequence comes from Calotriton arnoldi, assembly GCA_963921515.1. Taxonomy (NCBI): domain Eukaryota; kingdom Metazoa; phylum Chordata; class Amphibia; order Caudata; family Salamandridae; genus Calotriton; species Calotriton arnoldi. Next base: position 124,849 of record CAWUFW010017726.1, on the reverse strand, counting down.
CAACCGAACTACGAATTCCGATTTACTCACCTGTTATCAGGAGAGAACCCAGTGCTGCATCTTTTAGCCCAGCACTGACCCTGAAAAGTAATTCTAACCGTACTTACCAGTAACTTATATTTCCTTCCATAGGAATCCATTGTCTGGTTTTCAGCAGAAAAGTTTCAAAGTGTCGATTTTCACAAACTACAAATATTCCTTAAAAATCGCCTGTATGACTTAAACGCATTCTTTCAACTGTTTACAGGAGATGCACCAGTGCTGGATCCAGGATCCAACACTGAGTAAGAAAAAGTAACGATAACACTACTTACCTGCTAAGTGAATTTCCTCCCATAGGATAACATTGGTGATTCTATGTGAAAAAGTTTCTAAGTGTCAACTTTTAAAATACTATAATATTCCTTAAAAATCACTACTGTAACCAAAACGCTTTTACTCAACTGTTTACAGGAGATGTCCCAGGACTGAATCTAGGATCCAGTCCTGTGGTTAGAAAAGTAATCCATAAAGTAACTAATTGCATTTAACTAGAAATTCACATTGAGCTCAATGTTGCATTGTGTTTGAAATTGTGTTGCCCATTGCAACAACTGTAACTACTGTACTTAAAAGTCTATTGCCTATTTGCAAAGTATTTAAACTAAAGTAATTCATTCCGAGAAAGTATATTTTGTAATGTAATGTATAATGTAATTACAATGTAATTTAAAAATAAAATATCTAAAAATAAATAGTTTAAAAAAATGTAGTAAATCAGTATCAAAAAAATAAATATAACAATTAATACATTTAAAAATTGTCATTTACAAAACCTTTGAAATTCACTGAAAAAAACCATAGGTTTCAGACATGTTCTATTTAGGAATTAACCTTTAAAAAACCTTTGAAATTCACTTAAAAAACCATAGGTTTCAGGCTTGTTATAGCTAGGAATTAGCATTTTAAAAACCTTTGAAATTCACTTAAAAACCATAGGTTTCAGGCCTGTTATAGTTAGGGTTTAGCATTTAAAAAACCTTTGAAATTCACTGAAAAAACCATAGGTTTTAGGGAAAGTTATAGTTAGTTGGACATTGCACTCGTACAAAACCCGTGAAATTCCTCCGTTATAGTTAGTTCAGCTAACTATAACTCGCGCCCCCGCAATGCACTGCTGATGACGTCACATATTACATCACTCATGACATGGTCAGTGACATCACTGATGACATCACTGATGACATGTGGGGTGTCAGGGGATATAATTTCCTTGATCTTTGTCTTTAAATTGTTGGTTTCAGTTACAAACACAATTCCCATAATGCCTGATTATTGGTAGGGCAGGCGTTAGAGTATATAAGTAGAGACATAAAACAGACTCACCTACCTGAGAAAGACAGAGAGATTAAAATCAAGGCGGTCCAATTTTTTTGGGGGAGATTAAATGTAGATTAATACTCCAGTTCACAGAGTGCAGCTGTATTTTGATGTTGGAAGGATACTTTCAGGAGCAACGGTCTGCTCCTCACGCATATACCAGTTGCCAAGGGTGCAGTTCTCCCGACCACTTTGGAATGAATATATAAATATTACCTACTGGTGGTCGCCAGTAGGTAGTTATAGTTAGGATGTAGTTTCCAAAGGAAGAGAGTTTTTTCCATTTGCCAATAACTTTGGCATCGTTTGATGAATCCTCATGAAAGTTTCAAAATTAGTTTGCCACTCAGTTCAGCTACTGTCTTGAACGTTTCGAGGTGATCCATCAAGCGGGGGCTGAGAAAAAGGCGGGGCCCCAAAATGCATTTTCTCCAAGATAATTTCCATAGAAACTTTAGGCACAGCTACAGCCTGAACTGCTGAACGGTAGCCGTTGGTCCAGAAAGCAACTATTTTGTAAATTGGTGTAAATCTGTTCAGTAGTTGCTGTGTCATTTAAAGAAATATCCAGTTTTATTTATAGGGACACAGTGGATCCGTGACCCCTTCCGAGCTCGTACTGAGATCTGATTGGCTGCCAACACTTCAGACCAGGCAGTGATGGCAGTTATCTTGGGACTCGGCTTGAGCCGAGTCCCAGAAAAACATTAAAAAAAGAAAGGGGAACAGGGTAGAAATACCCTGACCCCCTTGGCCTCTTTGGGAGGTCCCACAGGGACCCCGCAGAAACGTTTAAAAACAACTACACGCTCCCACGCTTCATTAGTTATTGGCCCCCGGGTGGGACAGGTCTAGAGGGAATTTGGTAATAAGGGAGGGGGGCACAGGTCCCCCTCCAGGGGCTTAATATTGCCCCGGAGACCACTGCCTCCACAGGGCCTCATGCCACAAAGTAATCAGGGGGGCCTCTTGGACCCCCCAGTGCCCAGAGAACACTACCTCCTCAAGATTACTATATTTTATGGGTAGAAACACCCTGACTCCCTAGGTCTGCTCAGGGGTCCCACAAGGACCCCCTGGGCAGAAAAAGCATTTTTTTTTAAAATCGGCGGGATGCGCTTAGGGTGCGCGGATCCCGCCGAGAAAAAAAAAGAAACAAGTGCGCAGAACGCACAAAGGGGGCAGGGTAGAAACACCCTGACCCCTAGGTCTGCTCAGGGGTCCCACAAAGACCCCCTGGGCAGAAAAAAGCATAAAAAAAAAAATCGGCGGGATCCCGCCGAAAAACAAAAACGAAGCGCGGTCTCCCGCGCTTCGCTGTTAATTGCCCTCGGGTGGGCCAAGTCCCGGGGGCATGGGGGGGTATTTATAATATGTGGGGGCCTCTGATGCCTCCCCAAGCCCCGGGGACCGCCACCCCCGGGGCTTTAAAAATAATGGTGCGGGAGGGCTCTCGGCCCTCCCGCAGCCCCCGGGACCGCCACCTCCCCGGGGCTTCTTTAATTATTTAATTATAAATTTACCTGTGTGGGGGGGCTCGAGCCCCCCCACACGCCCCGGGGACCGCCACCTCCCCGGGGCACTAAAAATGTCAATATGGGGGTCCATTACAGACCCCCAGAGCCCCGGGACCACCACCTCCCCGGGGCTTTGTCAATGGAGGGAGGGGGCCGCGCGGCCCCCTCCTGGAGCCTGTAATGGCCCTGGGGACCACCACCCCCCAGGGCCGGCTCCTGCAGTGTCCCGGGGTGCCTACCCCCAGGACACTGTAGTTTGCTATGACAGGACGGGAGCCTCGCGAGGAAACCTGCTCTCGCTTCCAATATCCAAAGCAAATTGCTTTTCCACACGGGGAGCTGCATGTTAGCAGCTCCCCATGTGGAAAAGCAATGCCGGCTCCCAAGGGACATCACTGATGACATCTCAAATGACATCACTGATGACATCATCCATGTGAGAATTTAATGCATCTTCTCACACCCTAATATAACTTTTGATACACCCACTCTAAATTACAGACTGCCATTCTCAAAACCATACACACTCCAATACCAATAAGTACATACCCACTCACTGATTCTTAGGTCTACACACACACATCTACTCACTCACCCGTACAGTCACTCATACTTACAGTCACTCAGTACAGGACTATCATATGCACTCATACACCTATATAAACACTCACACAACGCAACTCATCCATAGAGCTACTCACACACCTAGTCAGTCATGCAAATAATTAAACACACTCCAATTTACTCACCTATACAGTTATACACACCAGCTCACTTATTCATAAAAATACTAGCACATTCTTACGCTCCTATGCAATCACTGATGCAAGCACACACTCATCCATATAGCCACTCTCACAATCACACACTCTCACTTATAGCCATTTATATACTCCAACACACATATATACTGCCTTTCACATATGTAGTTACTCACACATGTACCACTGAGATATACATTCAATCACTAACACACCCATACACACACTCACCCACCCATACAGTCCATCACAGACGCACTGTTGAAACCATGCACCCAGTGAATCACCCACTCACACATCTATGCACAGAGTCACACACCCCCCACCCACACAAACACTGAGGCACCCATATAGATACTCAGAGAACCAATCCATAACCCATATAGACACTCATTTAGCTAGTCAGAAACCCATGTGCAAACGCGCCCCGTGGCGCGTTTTAAGTTGGGGGATTAAGTCCCCTTGAATCGTGAGGGTCCCTGGGGTCCAACTATCCCACCAGGTACCTCCAGTAAGCGCCACAGAGCTGCGTTGCAGAGAGGTGTAAAAAGGGGCGTGGCCTCTGTACACCTCTCTGCAACGCAGCTCCCTGGCGCATACTGGAGGTTCCTGGTGGGCTAGTTGGCCCCCAGGGACCCCCAGTATTCAAGGGGAATTGCTCTCTCTGCAAACGCGCCAGGGGCGCGTTTGCAGAGTGGTAAAGGAAGGGGGCGGAGCCTGCGGCACAATCGTTTTTTTTTTCCCCCGAAGGGGGGCTGTGTGGCCCCACTAACTTTTTCCTTTTTGTGTGCCCTGGGGACCCCATCCCCCAGGGCCTTACCCCTTTTTTTTTTTTTAAAAACGGGAAGGGTTCCGCGTGGCCCCCCTCCCGTGGCCGATTCCGGCCCCGGGGACCCCATCCCCCGGGGCATGGCCACTCTTTTTATTTATTTTTTAAGCAGGGGGGCTGCGTGGCCCCCTCCTCAGGCCTCCTTTGCCCCGGGGACCCCATCCCCCGGGGCAGGCCTTTATTTAAAAAATTATTTTTTTGGGGAGGGGGCCGCGTGGCCCCCCTCCCGGGCCACTACTTGCCCCGGGACCCCATCCCCCGGGCTGGCTCCTCTCTTTGGGGACCGTGGGGGTCCCCAATCCCCCACGGTCCCAGCCGGCTCCCCGCGTCCTCGGGAGCCGGCATTGCTTTTCCACATGGGGAGCTGCTGACATGCAGCTCCCCATGTGGAAAGCAATCTGCTTTGCTTCATTGAAGCGAGAGCAGGTTTCCTGCTCTCGCTTCAATGAAGCAAAGCAGTTTGTAGTGGCAGGACGGGAGCCGCGAGGCTCCCGTCCTGTCATTGCAAACTACAGTGCCCCGGGGTAGGCACCCGGGACACTGCAGGAGCCGGCCCTGGGGGTGGTGGTCCCCAGGGCCATCAATGGTTCCAGGAGGGGGCCGCGCGGCCCCCTCCCATCCAAATGCACAGCCCCGGGGAGGTGGTGGTCCTCGGGCTCGGGGTCCTTAACGGACCCCTAATTTACATGTTAGTGCCCCGGGAGGTGGCGGCCCCCACACAGGTTATTTCTATTAAAAAAAGAAGCCCCGGGGGTGGCGGTCCTCGGGCTGCGGGAGGGCGGAGAGCCCTCCCGCACCATTTGTTTTTAAAGCCCCGGGTGGTGGCGGTCCCCGGGGCTTGGGGGGCCTTAGAGGTCCCCCACATAAAACATAAACCCACCCCTGCATGCCCCCGGGATTTGGCCCACCCGGGGGCAAAATAGCATCGAAGCGCGGGAGACCGCGCTTCGATTTTTTTTTTATCGGCTGGATCCGCGCACCCAGCGCGTTTTTGCCGATTAAAAAAAAAATATATATATATATATTTTTGGGCCTTGGGGGTCCTTGTGGGACCCCCTGAGCAGGCCTAGGGGGTCAGGGTGTTTCTACCCGGCCCCCTTTTCGCGTTTTTCGCGTTTTCTCACTGCTTTCTTGTGCCTGGGTTCTACCGAGGATAAGATGGCTGCCAACACTTCCTGGTTTGGAGTGTTGACAGCCAATTAGCATGCAGCTCGTGATCGGGAGGGTGCGCGGATCCACCGCGGCCTTAGATATCGAAACTTTTATTTTGATTTTCTCAGTAACTACTGAACGGATTTACACCATTTTTAAAAATGGTGCTTTCTGAACTAAGCACTACCTTTTGCCAAATTTGGTGTAATTCCGTTCAGCAGTTTTTGCTGTAGCCTTGCATAAAGTTTCCTATGGGAAATTGATTTTTTCACTCTTATTTTTTGAATTTCTCCACAACTGCTGAACGGATTTACACCATTTAAAAAAAAAGGTCGATTTCTGAACCAAGCGCTACCTTTTTGCAAAATTTGGTGTAATTCCGTTCAGCAGTTCAGGCTGTAGCCGTGGCTAAAATTTCCTATGGGAATTAACATGGAGAAAATACGTTTTGGGACCCCCCTTTTTTCTCGGCCCCCGCTTGATGAATCACCCCGAAACTTTCAAGACAGGAGCGGACCGGAGCGCCCCACTAGTTTTGAAAATTTTGCGAAGATTCGTCAAACGACGCCAAACTTATTGGGAATAGAATGTTGCGGATTTCCTATGGATAATAGGTCCTAACTATAACTATCTACTGGCGACCGCCAGTAGATAATATATATATATATAGCCCGATAAAAATAATGGAATACATTTTGGACTTAACTCTGCTGGTGTCACCGTGTCTCTGTTCGGTGCGACGTAAGGAGGTGCCGATTTGTGTGGATATATATATATATATATATATATATATATATATATATATATATATATATATATATATATATATATATATGTGGGATATATGTATATACACACACCACACACTCTTACCTTAACTATACTTAACTTTCGTTGTAAAGGTATGCGGGGTGAAGCATTGCATGGTAAAGGCCTTCCGTTGTAAAGACAGCCTTGTAAATGCTGTCTACCGCTAGCAGCCGACTTGGGGACCACCAGCAAATTTGCGCCAGATTGATAGAAGCATCAAATATGACCTGATTATCAGAGGTGTGAAACTGCATGTAAATTCACATAGTGCACCAGCAAGCCCTGCTAAAAGCCTTTAATGTTCCTTTGACTAGTCTGCAGCTTGCTGTCTGTCAGTAAAAAAAACAATCCCTATCAGGTAAAGCTTTCACTTGAGAGTCTGCACCCGAGATCTTACATTCTTTCTTTTCTGGAAGCACTTTGCGTGTTTGCTGTGTCAACACGTGCTGCAGGAATAGAGAGCTGTTTGTACTGAACAGCTGGGGGGTGGTGGAGTCCCAGAGGTAACCTTCCCTGCGCAGGGAGCAAGGACTTGCTGAAACCACAAACCCAGGCTGTATCTCATGCCATGCGTTTTAAGTACGTTTTTAATCCAGTCTCAGATATGTAGATTTAGTGATTTACCCGTGTCACGTCATTGGTGTTCCACGTGCGGGATCTGCTTCTAGCGAGGCACGCCATGTTCTGCAGCTTAGCAGCACTTGACCCTGATCCAAGGCTTGCTAAATCTCGTGACAGCATTTTGCAGTTGGCACCAATTCTTACAAGCACCATACCTTATGAAAAGTTGCACGTGATTATATTTTTATAAATGAATTTCCAGTCTGCACAAAGTGCATTTATTGTTAATGGACTATTACAGTGAGTCGACAATATTCGATCGCCAAAAACACTGAGCAAAGAACATCGATCACTGTTTTAGGTAATGGAGCTTAACACCCCAAAATGTGCTAATTGCTTTTCTTATGTCAATTGTCAGTGATTTACAGTAACAGAGCAGGGAAAAAGATATACGAGGTTCAGGCCAGGGGAGGGTAAAAGCAGAAAATAGAAGAAAAAAATGGCCGTAGAAAGGCGTGGTGCAAAGCCATTAAAAAAAAAAAAGACCAACAACACTACAAACAGATATGTGTGCAGAGAGAAAAAACCCAAAGGCTACACATACACGCACACATGAACACAAAGCTCAAACTGGCCGACAGAGAGACAGACATAGCCTTCCCTCTACACCGCTGATCTCAGAAGTGACAGTCTTTGCACTCTGGCTCAGAGGAAGGACCCCTGAATCCTCGCTGCATGTCATCATTGCGCATGATTGTGCCGCGAGCCATTATGGACCTGTCCTTCCCTCATTAACATTGTTCTATGCATCAAACCTGCACCATCCAGTCTCCATCACAGAAACATGGTTCACCCCATCTTTACACACATCCTTGATGTCTGCATCCTCACAGGACAGCAACTTTTCCATCCTGTCTCTGTGAGCTGGTAGCCATGCCCCTCAATTTGTATATATGTTGGGCCTGTGGTAGAGTCTCAAGCCCCCCTTGGATTATTACATGAAATTGCTGTGTCCTGTGAATCGACATGGATTACAGGGCTCCAAGCATGCAGCTCCAGTTAGACAGTGACAGCTCTTGGATGTCTATTTTGCATCGGTGCATTCGTGTTACCACCCATCCAGATGTTCCTGCTCCTGTGCAGACTGCCTGGCTTTGATTTCCTGGCCTCCACCCTACAAAACTTGGCACTGACTGCTGCTCTACCTTCATTAGAGTCTTAAGAGTTGCTTCCTCCAGAGTGTTGTAGAGTCCGTCCTGATGATGACCTTGTGTAACTCACCTCAATATCTCTACAACTCTGGATTATCTCATTCTCCACTGATTAAAGGAATAAAGGGGACTAATGATTGCACTTCCTCTCCATTTTGCTCTCAACAGCTATAGGTGTTTTTAGGTGCTTGATTTTTGCTGCTTTTCACTGTTTACACATTTGAATCACACAGCCAATGTGGCGCTTTACCTTGAACTATTGCACTGTTAATTCGGAGATGATCATAGTATTAATATTTGCTTTCTTGTCACAACTTTTACTTTTTGTGCATCCAATGTCATGCCATTTGATGTACTTGTATAACTCAATTACATTGTTTATCAGCTTGATGTATAATTCGTTTAAACCGTCAAAGTAATCATTAATGCATAAATGTAGCCATATGAACTATTGGTTAATTTATTATATTGCAGGCCAGGTTCCCAGGGAAATTGGGCAATTCCTTACATATAAATTGGGCAAATTCCTTGCATATTTAATGCATACCCACAGATCTCATCATCCAACATACAGACTTCATTGGAGGACAGGAGGAAGTCTCCCCAACATTCACAAGTGCCAGAACTGAAACAGCAACAGCTTAAACATTCGAACTCCTTACTTGACATTTTCGGTTCTCTGACTCATAAATCGTCTACTTCTGCCTGATTTACAGACTGCAAGGATTTAAAGAAGATCTTTGCCAAATAAGTATCAACCTAAACACAACGGTATCCATCGACACTCCCACTCCTTCTTACTTGGAGACTTCAACCTCCTCAGTGGCTCTCATATCAAGATTATGAAAACATCTGTTGTGAAGACTAGATATTAAACAGCACATCAGAAAACCTATTCACCATAAAGGTAGCCCACTTGACCTCCTCAAAAAAGATTCACTTTCAATCCAAGGAAAGGCTCCCATACACCACGCCAGGACAGACCACTATGCCATTTTCTTCTCCATCCTCCACTCCACTTCTAAGCATCATAGCCAGCCCAAAAGAGAAAAGTAGAACTGCCTCTAATTTAGTGACTTTTCCTTATTTGCCCTTCATAAGGAACTCAGCAACGTCCTGATTTCCCATTAGGCTTCATCTGATCTCAACACACTACGAACTGAATATTACCCTTTAAAGCCACGGGCAGTAGGTGAATCTGGGTTAGGGTCAATGGCTCCACACTTGATGGATTTTCCTTCATAGTGAAGAGGGCAGACTACTGATATGGGCACAGAATCCTAAAGTATCTGACCTGTACTGTCACCAAAGCCCACACCCACCTCCAGACCCTGTTCTATCTCTACCTGGTCTCCTGAAGAGAGACCATAGGTCGACATGTAATCTTACACTAAACCGACAGTATTCTAGAATGCGACGTGAAACGTAATGGAGCAATATATGGTATTTCTTTTCATGTTAAGCACACTGACACCCTTGCAAATAGCTCACTCTATATAAAAATGTGTGTGTAAACGTCTGAATGTAAGTCCTTTATGAAGAGCTAGATTGGATTCTACTCACTTTTATGTAAATAAGCGTTGAACTATCAGATATCAAGTCCAGTATGTTTTGAGAAGTTATGCATAAAACTGGAGAATTATTAAAAAATAGTAGTGATCACAGGAACATCGACTAGAGTTTAAGACCGGAAATAGTATCATACCTTAAATAAAATAGTTAAGAATTGTAATGGTTTATATGATCACAATTATTACATTATCCATACCATAAATCATGAGTAGATGTGGTTAACTGATGAAAAGGGAAGAGTTAATGCTAATTAATAATAGATATGGGTGACCCTCTGAAAGGTAAATAGTATCAAGTTTACACACAAGAGCCATCAAATTAAAATATTGATTCTACTGAGTGGCTTTCCTAATGTGCGATATTGTTCCTGTTATGGACATGAGTAATGGGATGCTTTCTTGAACTTCTGATGTGATCACTGTTTCTATAAACATAGAACGGTTTGGGAAGTCCTGAATGTGAGGCATAATTAGTGTTCACATGAAAACTAAGCACAATCAGGGACTTTCTGAACACTATATCCGTGATTGAATTTTATTCTAACAGAGCATTAGGATGCACAATCCATGTTAAATTCAAAGGTGAGCACACAATAAGCAAAAAACGTTGTCATATTTTTTGAAAAATGACGTAAAATAATCTTGTATGATTAACTTTGCGGTTAAATTCTGATATATAATTCTGTAGGTTTGTTTTGGGAACAAATGTCCTAAAAATTAAGAACCGAATCCCTAAAAATAACACCAAAAGGACAAAATACATAGGTGTGACAGAGGGTGAAAATTATGTATTATGAATAAGTTGTAGCATATAGAAACTAGATACTTGAAAGTTAGCTTTGGGTTTGTCCTTAGATTCAATTGTGCATATCGAAATCAAAAGAATAAAAAATGTAATAAAAAACGTTCCTGCTTAAAAATATATTAAATACTGTAGCAATACCTTATACTGTATAGGGTTGGATGTATTTATTTTACCCCTTGGGATGCTTTCTGGTGAGATAAGGATGTAACCCTTTATGAATGTTTTTTCATAAATGCCAATGAAAAAAAGTAATCAATTTCATCCTAAAAGACTGTATATATTTGTATAGTTCGACAGGATGACTTTTGTATCTCTTTCCATGTATGAATGAATTAAAGGAAATACCATGGATAAAAACTGGGCACTCAAGTAAATGAAGAATAATTTAAGTTTTATATTTATTTACTAAACCCAGTAGCAAGATTTTTTTATATATATATATATATATATATATATATATATATATATATATATCCGTTCAATCCCAAAATAATGCGATCACACAAAGGCTAAGACAACAGCAGTTGTTTTAATTTCACAGTTACGCGTTTCGCTTGCAGCGAGCTTGTGTGAACAAGCTCGCTGTGTGAGCGAAGCGCGTAACGGTGAAATTAAAACAATTGCTGCTGTCTTAGCCTTTGTGTGATCGCATTATTTTGGGATTGAACGGATACTACGGCCAGCACGCTCCGCCGGCGTCTGCGATCCTCTGCATTTGGCGTGGGGAGACAAAAGGAGCTCAGCACGAAAGGATATATATATATATATATATATATATATATATATTTATATATATATTGGAAGATAACCTGATGAAGACTATAACTAAGAAGCCGAAACTATGTGCACATGGTTGATTAAGATTTTTTTGAGAAATATGATTGAGATAAGAGAGCTGAAGGTTAAATAGTAGATAAGTGCAGGAGATGATGAAATGAGAGGCTACACTACTTTAAAGAGGTCTCCCTTTACCAAGACAAAATCAACCGAGGGTGGATAGGAAATGTTTTTGGATATAAGTATTATTTAAAGTTTTTTCATAAATGTAAAGTTGTTCTATAGATGTATCATATCTATAAAATATTGATGCATATCAGAAAAATAAATAGCTGTTTATATTTGAAGTCTTGATATCTATGACCCATAATAAAATATTGTTCATATTGAATATAAAATACATTTTTATAAATGGTAGATGAAAGAAAAATAATGGAACATTGTCAATTTTGATTAAACTTGATTTTTAGTTCATAGATACCTCTGTAACTGAAAGACCAACCTGTTGAGAAGGAGAACATCCTTAGTAAGACATGTACTGATGAAAAATATAGAAAGTACTTTGAACATTTTACCTGTGCAAAATAAAGAAGATCATGCAGTGATGCAAAAGTGGTAGTGTTTGCTGCTAACAAGAAACTGTTAAAGTGGATTTGGAGTTTGCCATAATGAGCCCAGTGCTCCTTTCCAAAAGTATTCAAATATAGATGCCTCAACAATGAGACAACTTTAGAATGCCTTCACCCAGCCTTCGAGTGTATTCTTGGTAGAATTTTTAGAATAAACAGTAATCATGATCTATTAGATGGTATGTACCCAGCTGAGTCTGTTAATGTAGCGAAGCACAATTAAATACAATTTTTCTCATCATTAAAAGATTGTAAAGGAAATATTGTTCCTTGATTACAATGAATACATGGATGAAATCACCTAAATATACTTCCTTGCATGAAAGACCTAGTAGCCCGGTTACTAAGGCTTACTTCGGTGTTGCATATTTCAAAGTCAAAAGTCAAATCATCTTTAGCTATATAAGTGTGCACAATTTCATACAACATTTCATGATAAAAAATACATGCAATGACTACAATAAAACAGTGCAATATTTAATTATCGCCTCAAGGTACCTTAATAAATAAAATACATTAAAAGTGAAAGCATTTCGTTATCTGTCAGTTTATCGATGGGCATTTGGACAAAACAAAGCAGAGTGGAAAGTGCCTCATGCAAAAACGTTTTCACACTTCACTACAGGCCTAAAAAAAAAATACAACCAAAGTACATTAGAGGTAATAAAGAATCAACCAGCAACTTTTTACAATACACTATAGTTAATTCCTTGTTCCATATGTCTTTCTCATCTTTAAAGCACATCTTATATAGTTTAGGACTGTCTAGCAGATTCTGAGGTTATCAAGCTGCTGTGTGTTGATAAAAGCTTATTTATGGTGCCTAATGCCTGTTTCACACAAAAAGGGAACTAGAAAGCTTTTCCGGTATGATGTGTGCAAAGAGCAGAACAGAATAAAGTGAACAGTGTTTTGGACAAATACGTTGTTGCATAGGTACTGAGGGAGTGTTGAAAACCAAGTTCCCTGGATAGGAAATGCACCTAAAATGTGAATAGTATTGAATCTAAAACAAGTAAGAAGGTATCTATAGTAAGAGTTGCTAATATCAACCAGATAGGACCTGGGGGTGTCAGGAGGTGGGATGGTCTGTGCATACTACATATCTGCGCATTCTGCAACTTATTTTTAAGAAGTTCGTGGTTGAAGGAAAGGTATTTGACTAGATCCCTTGTGCTGATACTGATGGTGTATGGGTTTATAAAAAAACTCCTGAACTCCTAGAGTTATAAATGTCCTTTTGAAGTAAGTTAGCCAAGGGATTGCAAACACATTATGTAGGGCCAAGCAATCAGAAATTATTGCTCTAGGCAATACAGCCTCAAGTCTTCTCCACACATTCAACCATAGCAACAACGTGCTAAGTTTAGTACTATCGTCAATATACCATAAACTGACCTCAGCATGGCACAAAGTAGGAGAAGATTGTGAAACTCACAGCAATTGTCGAGAGAAAACAATTTCCCACTCCCTTGAGCTGTAGCACATTGGCATAGCCCCAAGCTCTGCCACCGTAGGAGCCTTTTGCTGAACACTTGCTTTTAAAAATGCGCAATAACACCCTCACAGGTTTATGACCTAATCTTGAAGAAAAACAGAAAATAGCCTCTTTTGAATTTTGGAGTCGATGAACTCGTAAGTTAAGCAGGTATTTCCAATTTGAGTCTGGATCAAAGGGAATGCCCAGGTAAGTAAATTGCTGGACTTTAGCCACCGCAGTCCCCACGCTAAAAATGGTTACATATTTATGTATGTATGTATTTATGGTGTTTGTATAATGCAGACCTAGCCAAAAGTCAGGCAAACACTGTGCAGAGTACAAGAAAACAATAAAATTGATATATACTTAAAACAATATAATTGATTGAAATGAAAGCCGGGTTCTGAGTGGAGCTGAACTGTTACTTCAGTCAGTTGTAGTATTCCTTATAGCAGTGTGTCTTCATTAGTTTCCTAAATTGTAGAACATTGGGGTGGCCCTGATGGGTAAAAGGATTGCATTTCAGATCCTGGGTGCTTAAATTGAGAAGGTTTTTCTTCTTTTTTCTTTTTGCTCTTCTTTGTTTGCAGTCTGTGGTGTTTTGGCTGCAGGTGTGCCTACAGCTACCAAAAGTAGAGTTTTTCAGCCAGATAGCAGGGAGTGCTGGTCTTAATGGTGCTGTGAATGAGGCAGCTGATCTTGAAAGTGCTGCATGCTGGCAAAGGAGCCAGTGGAGTTCCATTACAGTGGGAGGTGATGTGATTATACTTACCCAGATACTTGATGAGGAGTTGTGAGTGCCGTAGGATGTCCTAAATGTGGTGGCCAATAAGAGGCCTAAGTGGCCCTGGAGCAGGGCATCGCCACCCTACCGCTCTGAGCATACAAGGGCTTACATTCTGTGAGGAATGGTTTCACTTTCTAAAGTCGAGAGTGCTGGTACCAGACAGTCTTGGGTTTCTTGGTGATGTGTCCCTTGAGGGTGAGTTGGTGTCCATGGTTGATCTGAGTAAGTTGGCTTTCAGATCTGCTCAGGTTCAAGTCTTGGGATATGTCTGGACTAGTGGCTTGCTAGGTTTGTGAAATCTCTTGTATTTACTATATCTTAAAAGGGAGCTCTTATCAGTTCCCATATCGAATTACTGTGTTCATTCGCTTTTGTGTGGAACTTTTTTTTTGTTAACTTCCCCTGGCTGCATGCATTTACGACACTTCTACTAAAGCTGTTCACACTGTTTAAGTCCCATTCACTGTCAAGATGAGATCTCTTCCCAAGTAAAATGCAGACAGCTTCTAACAGTATGCTAGAATGCTTGCTTTTTTAGGTTTAACCTGCACAGCGTAAAACCTCTTGTATTTAATTTATCTTAAAAGGGGGCTCTTATCAGTTCACAGAGCCGAATTACTGTGTTCATTCACGTTTCTGTGGAACTTTTTTTTTGTTAACTTCCCCTGGCTGCATGCATTTACGATACTTCAACCAAAATCTGTGCCTACTGTTTAAGCCCCATTCATTGTCAAGATAAGATCTCTTCCCAAGGAAAAGGCAGACAGCTCCTAACAGTATGCTGGAATGCTGGCTTTTTATTACTTAGTTGTGTAAAGCAGATGTTTTAGCTTTAGAACATTTGTGGCATTTCCTATTCATGCCTCAGTACCTTTCTTTGCACTTTGTAGGCATTATCGGATTGATTTTTTCAACTTAATCTATTTGGGCATTATGATAAAATTCTAAATGTTGTAATAAACGTTGCACATTAAAAATAAAATTGGTATACAAGAGCTATGCTATATTTTACTACTAAACAGGCAGCCACAAGTGCAGATACCTTGCAGACAACAGGGTCATGATTTGAATGGTCCAGCAGGTGCAGTAGCACCGGGCCCAAAAGTTGTCAGAACTCCTCTAAACACATAATATTGCTATATTTGACTACTAAACAGGCAGTCACAATTTCAGTTACCTTTCAGTTAAAAGGGACTTGATTTGAATGGTGCAGCAGGTGAAGTGGCACAGGGGCAAAAAGCTCTAAGGACCCCACTAAACCCATATTATTGCTAAATTTTACTACTAAACAAGACAGTCACAAGTGCATTTATCTAGCAGGCAATAGGGTCAGGATTTGAATGTTGCAGCAGGTGCAGTAGCACCAGGACCAAAAGCCCTAGGCACCCCAGTAAACACCTAATATTGCTATATTTTGCTACTAAACAGGCAGTCACAAGTGCAGTTACCTTGCAGACAACATGGCCATGATTTGAATGGTGCAGCAGGTGCAGTGGCACTGGGCCCAAAATTTGTCATGACCTTCTCGAAACACCTAATATTGCTATATTTTACTACTATACAGGCAGACACAATTGCAGTAATTTTGCAGTTAAAAGGGGCTTGATTTGAATGGTGCAGAAGGTGCAGTGGCACCAGGGCGAAAAGCTCTGAAACGCAGAAAATTACTAAACTTTAGTACTAAACAGGCAGTCACAAGTGCAGTTATCTAGCAGGCACTAGGGTCATGATTTCAATGGTGCTGCAGGTGCAGTGGCACCAGGGGCGAAAGTTGTAAGAACTCCTCTAAAAACCAAATATTGCTATATTTAACTATTAATAAGCAGTCACAAGTGTAGTTACCTTGCAGTCACTAGGGTCGTGATTTCAATGGTGCAGCAGGTGCAGTGACACCGGGGCCCAAAGCTCTAGGAACCCCTCTAAACACCAAATATTGCAATATTTTACTACAAACAGGCAGTCACAAGTGCAGTTACCTTACAGGCAATAGGGTCATCATGATTTGAATAGTGCAGCAGGTGCACTGGCACCGGGGCCAAAAGTTGTCATAATTCCTCTAAACACCAAATATTGCTGTATTTTACTACTAAACAGCCAGTTACAAATGCAGTTATCTTGCAGGCATTAGGGACATGATTTGAATGGTGCAGCAGATGCAGTAGCTCCGGTCGCAAAAGTTGTCAGAACTCCTCTAAACACATAATATTGCTATTACATCAATTGATTTCATTATTTCCCTCTTTCATTTTTCAAAATGTTGCTATTACTTACCCACACTATTCCACTAGTAACAGCACAATATATCGCTTTTTTGTACATAAACAAGTCATAACACTTTCACAGACTTTCTATAACTTATATTGTACAACTACTCAGCAGGATACAACTTAAAACGGCTTATTATTAATCACGTAGGCGAAACCTAATGCATTTACCAATGCTTGTTTTTCTTAGAATATAGTAGGGATTCTGTTCTGTAAGGGTTGAGCTTAAGGTAGGGGCTGGGCATCGATTCTTAAGTGAAGACCGTGTTTGAGGCTTTGGATGTCTGAGTCAGTGTCATTCATTAACATTAGTTTTATGCCAATCTTTTTTGTACGTAGCTATAACATTGCCGTTGTATGGTAAATATGATGCTAAGTACTAGTTGTTAATAGTCAATAGAGGGGGGTCATGTATTTCTCTAATTCATTCTCTCCTAGTGATATTCTTCATACATGGAACGGTTTATTTATTACAAATATTAATTGGATTGAAAACACAGTAGCATTCACAATGGTTTAGTAGTCCTTAGTCTAATGTGAAAGTGGTTCCTTTTCCTTTGATCTATTTCTTAACATGGAAATATCCGTCAATAACTATTTCAGTTTTTTCAGACCTTCCAACTTTCTCGTTGTGATCCAGTAAAACTCTGTTTAACGTGTTCCTTCCCATTCCAGTGCACTGTCAAAACCTCTTCGATTAGGCATTATGAATTTAATGAAACTGTTAAGTAAAATTCACAAATCTTTCATGGGCAACCAGGTTATCCGTGTGGCCAAATAAGATGTCACATTTTGATTTAGGAAGGACAATGAAAAGACGTCATTTGCATGCGTGTTCACTGCTGCTCCTAACTATTCTTATTTCTAACTTGAAGAGTTTCACAGACATTATAATAAAATATACTTTTGGTTACGTAGATATGGAGCAGCGTACTTTTGGCTCCAACCTTACATTTCACAAATACGCAATGTATATGTGCACTTAGCACCTGTACTCTGGGGGTCCTAACGAAAGTAATGTAAAGTGTTGCACTTGACATCACTATTGATGTGCATTCACTGTAGGATTAAGGACATATATATATATATATATATATATATATATATATATATATATATATATATATATATATATATATATATATATATATATATATATATATATATATATATATATATATATATAATCTACTGGCGGTCGCCAGTAGATAGTTCTAGTTAGGACCTATTTTCCATAGGAAATCCGCAACATTCTATTTGAAATAACTCTTGCGTCGGTTGAAACTTTATGGCCCGCTCCGGTCCGCTCCTACCCTGAAAGTTTCGGGGTGATTCGTCAAGCGGGGGCTGAGAAAAAAGGGGGGTCCCAAAACGTGTTTTCCCCATTCATTTTCCCATAGGAAACTTTAGCCACGGCTACAGCCCGAACTGCTTAACGGAATTACACCAAATTTGGCAAAGAGGTAGTTCTTGGTTCAGAAAGAACCCTTTTTGTTAAATGGTGTAAATCCGTTCAGAGGTTCCTGTGAAAATCAAAAGGAAAATCACATATATATCTATGGCCGCGTCGGATTCGCGCACCCTCCCGATCACGAGCTGCATGCTAATTGGCTGTCAACACTCCAAATCAGGAAGTGTTGGCAGCCATTTTGTCCCTCGGTAGAACCAGAAACAAGTGCGCAAAACGCACAAAGGGGGCAGGGTAGAAACACCCTGACCCCCTAGGTCTGCTCAGGGGGTCCCACAAGGACCCCCTGGGCAGAAAAAAGCATTATTATTTTTTTTAAATCGGCGGGATGCGCGGATTCCGCCGATTAAAAAAAAAAAATCGAAGCGCGGTCTCCCGTGCTTCGATTGTATTTTGCCGGGTGGCCCAAGTCCCAGGGGCATGCGGGGGTGGGTTTATGTTTTATATGGGGGGCCTCTAAGGCCCCCCAAGCCCCGGGGACTGCCACCCCCGGGGCTTTATAAAAAAAATGGTGCGGGAGGGCTCTCCTGCCCTCCCGCAGCCCCGGGGACCGCCACCCCCCGGGGCTTCTTTTTTTCATTTTTAATAACGTGTGGGGGGGCTCCAGCCCCCCCACACGCCCCGGGGACCACCACCTCCCCGCCTCCCCGGGGCTGTGCAATTCAAGGGAGGGGGGCCGCGCGGCCCCCTCCTGGAGCCCTTGATGGCCCTGGGGACCGCCACCCCCAGGGCCGGCTCCTGCAGTGTCCCGGGGTGCCTACCCCGGGACACTGTAGTTTGCTATGGCAGGGCGGGAGCCTCGCGGCTCCCGTCCTGCCATAGCAAACTGCTTTGGATTTTGGAAGAGAGAGCAGGAAACCTGCTCTCTCTTCCAAAATTCAAAGCAGATTGCGTTTCCACACGGGGAGCTGCATCTTAGCAGCTCCCCATGTGGAAAAGCAATGCCGGCTCCCAAGGGACGCGGGGAGCCGGCGGGACTGTGGGGGGATTGGGGACCCCCCCACAGTCCCCAACGGAGAGGGCCAGCCCCAGGGGATGGGGTCCCCGGGGCAAGTAGTGGCTCGGGAGGGGGCCACGTGGCCCCCTCCCCACAAAAAAATCCTCATGCCCCGGGGATGGGGTCCCCGGGGCCAAAAGAGGCCAAGGGAAGGGGGGCCACGCAGCCCCCCTCCCATACAAAAAAAAAAATAATAAAAAAGACCGGCATCGTGCCGGAGGCCCCGCCCCCACCCTGCAGCAGTCTGCAAACGCGTCCCCTGGCGCGTTTGCAGATGGGGAACGACCCCTTGAATACTGGGGGTCCCTGGGCCAACTAGCCCACCAGGAACCTCCAGTATGCGCCAGGGGCTGCGTTGCAGAGAGGTGTACAGAGGCCACGCCCCTTTTACACCTCTCTGCAACGCAGCTCTGTGGCGCTTTTGGAGGTACATGGTGGGCTAGTTGGACTCCAGGGACCCTCAGGATTCAAGGGGACTTAATCCCCCAACTTAAAATGCGCCACGGGCGCGTTTGCACAGTGGTGAAGGGAGGGGCGGGGCTTCAGGTGACATGTGTGCAAACAGGCCCCGTGGCGCATTTTAAGATGGGGAATTAAATCCTCTTCAATCCTGAGGGTCCTGGGGCCAACTAGCCCACCAGGTACCTCCAGTAGCGCCACGGAGCTGCGTTGCAGAGTGTTGTAAAAGGGGCGTGGCCTCTGTACACCTCTCTGCAACGCAGCCCCTGGCGCATACTGGAGGTTCCTGGTGGGCTAGTTGGCCCCTAGGGACCCTCAGGATTGAGGAGGAATTAATTCTCCAACTTAAAACGTGCCACAGGGCGTGTTTGCAGACATGTCACCTCAGGCCCCACCCCTTCCTTCACCATTGTGCAAATATTCCTCTAAAATCAGCTGAACTACGAATTCCGATTTACTCACCTGTTATCAGGAGAGACCACAGTGCTGCATCTTTGAGCCCAGTACTAATCCTGAAAAGTAATTTTAACCGTACTTACCAGTAACTTGAATTTCCTTCCATAGGATATCATTGCCTGCTTTTTGCTGAAAAAGTTTGTGTCGATTTTTGAAACTTAGAAATATTCCTCTAAAATCAGCAGAACTACGAATTCCGATTTACTCACCTGTTATCAGGAGAGACCTCAGTGCTGCATCTTTGAGCCCAGTACTGATCCTGAAAAGTAATTTTAACCGTACTTACCAGTAACTTGAATTTCCTTCCATAGGCTAACATTGACTGGTTTCACTTGGAAACTCTTCTAAGTGTGGAGTTTTGGAACTTTATAATATTCCTGTAAAATCAGCCGAACTACGAATTCCGATTTACTCACCTGTTATCAGGAGAGACCTCAGTGCTGCATCTTTGAGCCCAGTACTGATCCTGAAAAGTAATTTTAACCGTACTTACCAGTAACTTGAATTTCCTTCCATAGGCAAACATTGACTGGTTTCACTTGGAAATTCTTCTAAGTGTGGAGTTTTGGAACTTTATAATATTCCTCTAAAATCAGCCGAACTACGAATTCCGATTTACTCACCTGTTATCAGGAGAGAACCCAGTGCTGCATCTTTTAGCCCAGCACTGACCCTGAAAAGTAATTCTAACCGTACTTACCAGTAACTTGTATTTCCTTCCATTGGAATCCATTGTCTGGTTTTCAGCAGAAAAGTTTCAAAGTGTCGATTTTCACAAACTACAAATATTCCTTAAAAATCGCCTGTATGACTTAAACGCATTCTTTCAACTGTTTACAGGAGATGCACCAGTGCTGGATCCAGGATCCACCACTGAGTAAGAAAAAGTAACGATAACACTACTTACCTGCTAAGTGAATTTCCTCCCATAGGATAACATTGGTGATTCTATGTGAAAAAGTTTGTCAACTTTTAAAATACAATAATATTCCTTAAAAATCACTACTGTAACCAAAACGCTTTTACTCAACTGTTTACAGGAGATGTCCCAGGACTGAATCTAGGATCCAGTCCTGTGGTTAGAAAAGTAATCCATAAAGTAACTAATTGCATTTAACTAGAAATTCACATTGAGCTCAATGTTGCATTGTGTTTGAAATTGTGTTGCCCATTGCAACAACTGTAACTACTGTACTTAAAAGTCTATTGCCTATTTGCAAAGTATTTAAACTAAAGTAATTCATTCTGAGAAAGTATATTTTGTAATGTAATGTATAATGTAATTACAATGTAATTTAAAAAATAAAATATGTAAAAATAGTTTAAAAAAATGTAGTAAATCAGTATCAAAAAAATAAATATAACAATTAATACATTTAAAAATTGTCATTTACAAAACCTTTGAAATTCACTGAAAAACCATAGGTTTCAGACATGTTATAGTTAGGAATTAGCATTTAAAAAACCTTTGAAATTCACTGAAAAACCATAGGTTTCAGGCACGTTATAGTTAGAAATTAGCATTTAAAAACCTTACAAATTCACTGAAAAAACCATAGGTTTAGGGACAGTTATAGTTAGTTGGACATTGCACTCGTACAAAACCCGTGAAATTCCCCGTTATAGTTAGTTCAGCTAACTATAACTCGCGCCCGCAATGCACTGCTGATGACGTCACATATTACATCACTCATGACATGGTCAGTGACATCACTGATGACATCACTGATGCATTGTGGGACGCGAGTTATAGTTAGCTGAACTAACTATAACGGGGAATTTCACGGGTTTTGTACGAGTGCAATGTCCAACTAACTATAACTGTCCCTAAAACCTATGGTTTTTCAGTGAATATATATATACAACATTGTTTGCACTATGTTTAAATGAGAATTTTTTAAAAATAAGATGCTTTTTTAAGAAAACTCGTTTTTTACTGCTTGCACTTTTAAATACTGATTAATTACATTTACAAAGTGTTCTTAAACAAAAAGTATTTTCAAGCTATGGATTGTGGATATTTGGGTTAAATGGCCATCCACTTTGGTTTGGTCAAAATAATATATTTCTTCTATGTCCATTGTTGGTGTAGGCAACCAATCACGTGCTGTGTTACTGTGCACTTTGCACTTTAAATGTTGGCATACTACTCACAAGGCGCTATGTGAACAAGGCCTCTGGTAGGCTGAAACACGTCATGGCAGGCATGCTGAGCTTTTAAAAATAAATACTCACTTGCACTTACAGCTGGGTCTGTTTTCATCTGTTCCGGTTTTCATGAGCTTTGTGATTCCTGGGATCTTTGAGGTGAAACTTTCGACATTTTACTCACCGGGATTGCTTCCCCGGTATTCAACAGACCCCTCCTTCGGACTTGGGCCAAGCAGCAGGAAGCAGTTCTTTCGGTGCTCCGGAATTGATTTAGTGTTCCTGTCAGGACCAGCTGCGGTAGCCCCGGACCACGTTTAACTTTCCCGGAACCAGCAACGAGAGCGGCGCTACGAGTCGGATGACCCTGGGTGCGCCGAGGAACTCGCTGTGGTAGGAAATTGTTGTACTGTCCGGTGAAGGAGTGTGTGGTTTGTGGACATCGACATTCATTCGTGTGTCCATTTACCTGGTGTTTATATACCTTTGCAATAATTTCAGCTATTGTATAATGTCTGCCGACGCCTTGAAGAGTAGAGAGGAGGCGGCCATGGATATGTTTGATGACTCTCCGGCTGGCGAGTCATCAGCTACTACGCAAACTATGACTGTGCAAATTGGGAGCTCTAATTTGCGAGATATGTTTAAGAGGCTGGAAAAACTGATGAAGGCTGAACAGTCCAAATGGTGGGAGCATCGCTCCTTATCTCGGTATTTGGAGGTTGGGCGTATCCCCCGTGGGCTTCGCATTATGCTAGCGCCCAGCTATGAGCAACCGGACCCCAACATGCTCAATGAATGGGCTGAGTGCAATTTGGAGTCTTCGCGAAAACTGGTAACCATTTTGGTGAAATACGCGGAAAGCGATCGCGCGTCTTTACAACTGAAAATTGATGAACTTAACAATGAAATCAGCGCTGTGGAAACTTCGGCTAACTGTGCCAAACTCCGGGAAGAGATGCAAGCTAGGCTACACAAAGATGAGGAGGTGATAAAAAACGGAAGACTTACAAGTTTCAGCGAGACAAAATCGATTACCAGCAAGGGCGAGTATTTACCTTTGCTAAGAAATTCGATGCCATAAAAGCGTCCAAGAACCCAACAATGCGGCTGCCTGCAGAAGCTAGCACTAGTACCAATGTAAGTTCCCAACTGGCTTCTTCACTATCAGATCTTAGCTCGCTGCCTGACAGTGAATCGGATACTGAGCTAAGCAGACAGACTGCAAGATTGGGGTTTACCAAATATTCCCTAGCGCAAGAGGTGGACTGCTTACGACAGGACCGACGAGAAACTTTGCGACCCAGGAGGATAAACTCAAACAACGCCAGAGAAACAACCAAAGGCGCAAGCAACGACGCAAATCAAGTCATAGATGGCAAACCAAAAGAAAAACCAATACCAACAAAAGATGGAACAGGAAATAAGTTTACAAAATGACGTGATTGACCAAGCAGGGTCAGCATCAACTGTAATAAATCTTACTGATATCCATCTAAGCCAATCAGAATTGCGTGTATTATCCCTTGGTCTCACCTATAGTCCAGCAAGTAATTTCAACTATGCCAAGACGCGGATAGATTTGTACAAATATACTCGCAAATTGAAACTCCGCAAATACTTCTTGTCTAACAAGATGGTATCTAAGATTGGTACAGGACAGGCCTCTGATACCACTCAAATTTTAAGTGTGAATGACCTAGAATTATTACAAGATTTACAACAACTGAATAATGAGATCTCAGGTCCTGGCATTAATGATGAACAGATCAATTTGAACATGCCTGGTAATACCAATTTTAAACCAAGATCTACCTTTACACCTCTGATGTTACATGATAACATTGACGTTTTCATGAGCTATCTATTGCAGAACTCAAAAAACTCTATACTGCCACAATGCGTGATAATTATAAGCATACATCACTTAACAACTGTTACTTCCAGCTTATCAGGAAACTTCAGGCCAACGATAACATCATAGTTCGCCAGTCCGACAAAGGTGGGAATGTGGTGTTGTGGCCTAGAGATTTATATCTAGAAGAAGCCTACAACCAGCTAAATGACCATCAATGCTATAAGAGGTGTGACATTGCCACTGTGAAACAGGCGCGATTTGATTTCTACACACAGTTGGTGGCCTGGAGAAGCGCAGGATTACTTAGTCAAGATGAACTGAAGTTTCTCAAAAATGAGCATCCAGTAATTCCGGCTTTATACTTTATCCCTAAGATACACAAATGCGCTGAGAAACCACCTGGCAGGCCCATAATATCGGCACGCAATGGGTTGTTGGAAAACACATCTATTTACATCGATGCCTTCCTACAGGAACATGTGAGGACTTTGCCCTCTTTCATCCAAGACACAGCAGACTTCCTGAGGAAACTGGAAGGGGTGATATGGGATTCTTCGTATTGGTTGATTACGTTGGATGTTACATCCCTCTATACTAGCATATACCATCAGGATGGTTTAATGGCCATTAACCATTATCTAGGAAAGAGGCCTATCCAAATGTTTAATCACAACAAGATGTTGATCGCCATGATTGCTACATGCTTGAATAACAACTTTTTCATGTTTTTTAACCAATTTTTTCAGCAGGTTAGAGGTGTGGCCATGGGGGCCTGTTTCTCCCCTAGTTATGCCTGCCTGCACATGGGTAGATGGGAGGAGCAGGTCCTCTTTGTTGAACATCATGAGATTTTCACTAGACATGTAGTTCATTGGTATCGTTATATCGATGACACTTTTTAATCTGGCAAGGTACTAAACAACAGGCCACAGACTTCATTGAATTGATTAATGTAAACAAGCTCAATCTCCAGTTTACAGCTAACTTAAGTCAGGATTTTGTCTATTTTTTGGATGTAGAGATCTTCATCAAGGGCAACAGACTTGAGACCAGGCTATTCAGAAAGCCCACGGCTGGCAATACGGTCTTACATGCCGCCAGTCACCATCCGGCCCACTTGATACGCAGCATCCCATATGGTGAGATGTTGCGCATCAGGCGTATTTGCAGCACTGATTCTGAGTGCTTTTTAGCACAGGAGGCCAGTAAATCTAGATTTTTGACTAGAGGATATGCGGCTTCTATGATTGACAAAGCCATCACTAAAGCCAACCACATTCCTAGACAGATGGTCTTGCTAAGTAAAACAGCCAATGTAGCATCGGTACAAGCTAAGGAGCCCATTAGACTGATCCTAACTTATAATCGTCAGCACCAGGCCCTTCGAAAAATCTTTAAGAAAAATTGGAGCCTGGTACAGAATGACTCTGTCATTGGGGACTTAATGACAGCTAGCCCTGAGATTTCATTCAGGAAAGCACGTTCTATGAGCGATTCTTTAGTTAAAACCAGTCCTGAGGTAGTTGTTAACAAATCATGGCTCCTTTCCAGTAAGGGCTTTAGAAGATGCACCAGCTGCAAAGCATGCAGGCATGGTGTTAACAAAACAGAATATAAGATCCCCTTCTGCGATGCCCCAAGATCAATCCCTAGGATGTTTACATGTAAGACGGATTTTGCTGTCTATGTGCTGGAGTGTCCTTGTGGCCTGCAATATGTTGGTAGCACCAGGCTGCAGGTCCACAAACGGATACTCCAGCATATTAGGGCAATTAGTGGGAGCGATGCATCCTACCCAGTGGCTCGACATTTTAAGGAACACCATGATAACAAGAGTGAGCTTCTTAAATATTTTGTCATTGACTCAGTGTTGCCCCTCAGACGGGGAGGCAACCGTGAAGCCCTCTTGCGAGCTCTTGAGACCAAATACATCTTAGATCTCGATACCAAAACGCCACTGGGTTTAAATTCCAGCGAAGACTTTTATACATGTCTGTAAATTGGCTCCCATTGTTACATTACTGCACCACTTCTACATATCTTTTAACATCGGCCTTGCCCCTTGAATCTATAAAAAAAGTTTAACTTTATTTAACACCATATTTTATCATTCTACGCACTTTTTGCACTAAATTTGTACTACACTTTTTTGGATATAGTTCTATTTTGGTCTTCAGGACACATAGTGATGATTTTTAACATTGATAACGATTCCACTTATAACATTCTAGCAGTTTTACCTGTACAAACATTGTGATTTAAGCAAAATATTACCATTTTGAATTGTGACTAAATTCTTCTATCGGGTAGTTTAAATCTTTCAGACATGTTGGTCCCCTCTCTTGTTTATTATAAATAGATGATAATCATGTGATGTTCTATTTTTGAGTGGTGATCTATTAGTCTTGTCATGAAGTTGCCTGTTGTGTCCTTCATGTGAATTTTAACCCACTAGGGTTTTATGTTTCCTTGCGTATTTTGCACAACATTGTTTGCACTATGTTTAAATGAGATTTTTTTAAAAATAAGATGCTTTTTTAAGAAAACTCGTTTTTACTGCTTGCACTTTTAAATACTGATTAATTACATTTACAAAGTGTTCTTAAACAAAAAGTATTTTCAAGCTATGGATTGTGGATATTTGGGTTAAATGGCCATCCACTTTGGTTTGGTCAAAATAATATATTTCTTCTATGTCCATTGTTGGTGTAGGCAACCAATCACGTTGTGTGTTACTTTGCACTTTGCACTTTAAATGTTGGCATACTACTCACAAGGCGCTATGTGAACAAGGCCTCTGGTAGGCTGAAACGCGTCATGGCAGGCATGCTGAGCTTTTAAAAATAAATACTCACTTGCACTTACATCTGGGTCTGTTTTCATCTGTTCCGGTTTTCATGAGCTTTGTGATTCCTGGGATCTTTGAGGTGAAACTTTCGACATATATATATATATATATATATATATATATATATATATATATATATATATGTATATATATATATATGTATATACTGTGTGCCTTAAATGTATCAAATGGCATTTATTGTTTAGGTGATTAAAGAAAACCATCTTCACACTATTAAAATGTATTTACTTTAGAAATTAAAAGGGTTTATGTAACATGTGCACTAATATTTCATATTTGCATTTATAATGTAGTTCTGAGGCACATTTATATACATGTACTCAAGATTTTATCTGTATGCAACGTGTGACATGAATCTAATGTACTGACATTTTCCATTCATTTGTGGTTGAATGTGCACACGTATATTAAATGCGCACCATTGATTTAATATGGTATATTGCCATAATTGGGCTCCTATTTCTTTCTGCATGAAATGCTGTTTTCCATTTTCTGCTTGCGTGTCTTCCTTGCAGGTACATTTTCATGGTTTGTTAGTTTGAGAATAGATGTAACACTGTACTAGTGATAGAGAGAGCCTGAGAAGAAGCCCTTGGCAAGGAACATGGAGAGCCAGACCATCAATCGAAAGTTTCCATTTATTAATATTGCAAGGAATCGCAGTTAATCAAGGACAATATCATTCCCAGGTTTGGTCTGGGATATTTGGCGAATGTTGCAGCTCACAACGTGAGAGTGGAAAGAACAATGGAGCCCCTGATGATGCAAACAGAGGGTTGTTGCTTTGAAGAATTTTGCGGTAATAACACTGTCTGAGGACAAGCCACTTTCCTTTGAACATTGAGAGGTGTAGACCTCTATGCTTCTCTTGCTGAGCATGGCTTCAGCTAACACTCATTTCCCTGTCCCAAGAAGACCCTTGACTGAGCTTCTGAAATGCGGACACCTTCCCTCACTGTCCCACATTTTCCTATTTTTTTGCACTTCCCTGATTTTTTAGATCCTTTGTTGGTTTTAAACCATCCTCTTTAGTTTGGATTTAATTGAGATGATTTTAGACTTCACCCATGTGTAGAAGAGAGAACCAGAAACTCTTCTCGTATATTCAAATTCTGGGTTTGATCTTTTGTATTGTTGTGACTGAACTTCTTGCCTGCCTTATTCTAGTACGCCTGAACTTCTTTAGGAGGTTGGGATTTCAGTTGTTATTATGTATCTTTACTGCATGGTATTGAGATTTGTTTAACTTAACCTGACTGCTAACTTGTAATAAACCTTCTTAACTATAGTCACTGATTCCTGGTCCTTAGGGTGTAGCCAAATGGGTTGGAATGTTAATGAAATTGTTTGATTGAATGCTAACTCCCTTTTCCTCTCAGTTGGCAAAAAAGGTCTATCGGATATCAAATGGTAAGAGGGTTGGCCCAGGGCTGGATCAACTGGTAGGAGAGGACAGTTCTTCACTAAAGTGAGGGAGTTAGGGTGTCCCATTTGAATATTGCCCAAACCCATTCCAAAAACCTAAAGCCCATGGTTAGCTCAAATGATGGATGGAGTTACAGCGACTTGGAAACGAGTTGTAGCAGCATAGGTGTGAGTATTAATATGGTTGCACGTTGTAATTGCTTATGTTTAGCTTGCGGTGTTTAGCAATGATTGTGTGGGGTTCTGCGGAGATGTTTTAAGTTGTTGTGTGAATGTGGCGCTTAATGCAGAAAAGTTGAATTGATTATCGGGCCCAACAAGGCCTAAGATCCCAAGATAGATAAGTTATCAGTGTAGAAGACACTGTGGTGTAGATGTCTGCTGTGTTGTGGTGCTAGTCGTGAGATGTCTTTGACAGCCCTATTGAGATAGGGACTTTATCTTTGCCTGATTGTGAGGGGTAGTTGGTATAGTGAATCTCAGTGCACAGGGAGGACCTGTATCAATCCGGGTTAGATCCCCCTGGTTGATGTTTCATTTGAATAAATGTCTGGGTAGGTCGGAAAGTGTTGCTCCGGCCCGCTTCTTGTGTGTATGAATATCTTTTTCTTTAGTAAGGGAGACAAAGTTAGTTGTTGAAATTGCTTGCATTTGTCTTGTGCGTAAATTGCTTAGAGAAGGCATTTGTCAAAATTGTAGAAAAGGGTAAGCTGCTGCAAAGAGTGAGAGTGATGTCACCGAGTGCTGCCCTGGTATTGCTTGGTTGGTGTGAAGCAGCAGTGGTATTGGTTGGATATGTCATAGAGAGCCGCACTGGTGTTGGTTGTTAGCGCTGAACAGAGATTTGTGGGTGAAGAATCATTTTTTGGTGTTAACCAAAACTCATTTGTGAATTTTGCATATTTATTATCGAAAATTAAATTCTTTAAAGTCTAATGAGGGGAGACTCTTCCCCCTTTTAGAAAGGGGGAAGAGGCACCACCTGAAGATATGCAAGATACAGCAGGTCATTATATGGCAAAAAGCGTGGGTCTTCATTTGTGTATTTGGCTTAAACAATGGCAAAAGATTACTGAGAAAGATGGTCCTATGACGTTTTCACGCTATGGCACATTTAATTTGAGAATCATTGAACATTTGAGGAGGACGCTATATGATATGAAACCGCTTCCTAGACCTACGCAATATGAAGCACTTTATGCTTGGGAACATACAGCCCACCTTAGACAGAGAGAGATTTTAAGGAAGGGTCAAGAAAGCCATATACAATTCTGCAGATGCTAAAAGGGATGCAGAACAGAAAACATGGAGAACTGACATCATTGAGGGAGCTAGACTGTAACCTGCATCAATGAGCGAGGAAGAAGGGAAAGGCAAACGAAAGGATAAGAAAAAAGAAAGAGGCAGATGGTATGGAGAATGTAGCTGAAGACCGTGATAGTGATTCCAGTGAAGAATTCATAAACAAATTATTGTTAAACTGTCCACTGCCATGCAATGTGACCCAAGCTGGAGGAGCGAGTAGTGCACATACTGGTGGGAATTTTGATGTGCCTATGGCACCAGTAGATACAAGTTCCAATTCAATGGGAGAGGGTTCAGGGATGAAAGACCCTCAACTTTCATCTGTCCTAAATGCCCCAGATACACTGGCTGTTCCTGTTACAATTTATCCTGTAGTTCCTTCATATAAACCTAGATTAGCCGGAAATACTACACATACTTTGACTGTTCCTACTGGTATGGGTACCTCAGGTAGCAATTCCTTTGGCTCAACAACAAGTCCAATTCCTTAAATTTCTTTGATTCTGACTCAAGGGAATGCCCCATGTGCTGCAAGTGCAGGCCCTACATTAAATTGGACAGGGTCTGACCCAACTAGGTTTGCACAAAGATTGCCAGTCTCTTTTATGCCCAACAGGAATGTGCTTCCATGTGTTAATAACAGTACCCCTAGGACATAGATACCGATGGGTTCATAAAGTTCTGACATGTCTTTTTTGAACTCACCACTTTATGCAAATTGTGGTTCTTTTAGTGGAGAGATAATTCTTTATAGCGGGTAGAACAATCTGGTCTTACTGCCCGAGAACCTAATGATTCGCTCAAAGGTATAGACACTCTGGGAATCCAGGACCAAGTGGCAGGAATAGTCAAGCCCAGAAAGGGAAAAAGCAATAGATGTGGCCAAACTGAAATTAGAATTAGACGAAATGAATCTTTGAAATCTTGACATGTCCCAATTAAATGTCAGGATGATCAGCTTTTTCATGTGTAAAGATATTTCTAGACGTGCTGGACAAGCTCATGAAAGATACAGAGGCAGAGAGTACAGCATTTCAATGTGCCCCTGTAGGAAAGTAGGATCTACTTCTATGGTTACCCCCACTTTTTGGCTGGTGCTAAGCTGTATTTTGACTAGTCTGACTGGGATCCTGCTAATCAGGACCCCAGTCTATCTGCTTTCTCCCTAAATTGTTGTGTTGAGTACTTAGGTACACTCCAGATTGGATACTGGGGTACCCTTATCAGTCCCTAGTATATGGTACTAAGGTACCCAGGGCATAGGTACGCCAGAGGTCTCCCATGGGCTGAAGCATGCATTATGCCACCCACGGAAGACCATGCAAAATGGAACTACAGGCCTGCCATTGCAGCCTGTGTAAGTTGGTGCATGCACCACTTACTGAAGATATAGGTTTACTATATCTAAGGGTCACTGCACTTAGAACCAAGCACCCTGCCTTCAGGATTGCAAAGGCCTGCTTTGGGGGTGACTTATAGGTTTTAAGTGAGAGGGTGCCCCTGCATGAGCAGAACACCCCTGCAGCCTACGGAGTCCATTCTCCCGGGTTGTCAGTGAAGCAGCCATATACTATATAGAGGGGCACCACGTAATTACACGATGACCATCTCGAAAACGGTTGCAACGAATCCTATCATGTTTGGTATCAAACATGTTGGAATCATACCCCCACACCGTAAACGGTGTGGGAGGTATGATTCCAAGCACTGGAAGAGCCCTTCGTTAGGCTCTCAGTGTTCCCGGTACCAGCCTTCTAAACCCGGACAGCACAAAATGGTTGCTGCAGACCAGAGACACGCTTCTGCCCTCCTGCTGCTGAGCCAAGCTCGAGCAGAGGAAGGTGGAACAATAGGCATCCTGTCACAGGGAGGTGTGATCATCTCCCAGGCCGGATTTAGTGTATTGGGTGCGTTTGCCAGCGCTAGAAAGTCTGCATGAGGGGCACACTTGGTGTACCCATGCATAGTCCAGTTCAAACCAGTTCTGGGAGCCATTGGCTACCGCTCTGGTGCAAAACTGGACAAAGGACATGGTAGTAACCTCCACCCTGTCCAGACCCTCCCCTGGGAGGGTCCCCAGAATCGTCCCAACCCTTTCCCTAGGGTACTTAAGGGCTTACCTGGATGTAGGTCCCTAGATTCATCATGGGATAAGATTCAGATCAGACACCACTGCACTTCTACCGCCTGGGCACTCTGGACTTCCTTGGACTTCGTTTGGGTCTGACTTCATCTCCCTTCCAGTCTGCTGCATCGTCTGTGCCTGTGCATCATACAGGAACCTTTCAAGGCCTGTGAAGCATCAAACACACCTGAAGAAATCTCCCTTTGAGTGAAGGAGTCACTCCCTTGCATCCTCAGGCACCACAATTAAGTCGACCAGTCTGCAGATCCTGAGCTCCTCCGGACTCCGTGGGCTCTGCAGCACAGGTGGTAGTTTTCCACAGCTCCCAAGGCCTGCCCTGCCCTCTCACCAAGTTTGAGGCCAGTATCCCTCGTGGGGGTTGCAATAACCGAACCCCTGTGCACTGCGTCCAACTTGCAGTTGCAAAGGCTTGTTGACTTCTTTGCAAGAAGATCTTCGGGCTCCAAGTAGCTCCAATATCGAGCACCTCCAGTGACCAGAATCTTCAGCCACACCGCATTGTGTACATCGTGGCCTGCATCTTTTGGTGAGCTGCTTGAGGTCCTCTCACGACTCCAGTGCCTCTGGCCTCTGGGTCCACTTGAGGGTCACACTTGTTTCTTTTGGGCTACTCTGATTGCTCGGGGCCTGCCCTGACTCCCCTGCCTTTGGTGAGTCCCCTGGACCTTGCTGGTCCCGACGTTGCTCCTTCTTTGATTCCTGCGTGGCTTGACTTTGCCAAGGCTTGTTGGTGCTCCCGCTGGACTCCGACCCCTCAGCACTCGACATCCTTTGTGGGACAGCTCGTGCATGGCTCCTGATCCTCCTCAGCATAGCCTGGTCCTCACAGCTGCAGAGTCAAGGTCATCGTCATCCATCCTGCAACACCAGACATCGGAGGGCATTCGTCTTCCAAGTCTCCTGGTCACCCCTGAGTGACATAGACTCTGTCCCCTCTGCTTGCAGGTACCTCTCATCAAGAATCCATCCTTGGATTCCAGCGGACACTTTCTCCTTCTTCACCAGCAGCACTTTCCTGAAGTCCTCCATTGGGTTTGATGGCGGTTTCTGACATAACTTCACACGTATGCACCCGGCTTCCCTGGTGTAGGTAACGTGGGAAATAGGTATCCAAGTTTGGGGTGGCTCTCCAACCTTCTGTCTTCCACGGGGTTTCTTTAGGGTCCACTGGGAAGGGTCCTTAATCTTTAAAAATCCAACCGTGACTTGCACATAGAGTTGTACGGAGCACGCGGTCGTGTTTCCACACTGCACACGCTCTCTGTGGGGTCCCTATCTACTCACCTTGGGTGGTTCTGTGGGGTTCCAACACTTCTGCACCCTCACGACACTGTCTTGACTTGAGTTGTGGTTCTTATACCACTTTCTTAGTATATGGTTTGGTCCCCCCTGGGGCCACTGTGTATTTCGTGCTATTTACTGTGTTTCTTTGCTAACGTATTGTGTGCATTGTGTTTATCTCCGTGTTGGAGATATTGGAACGTTCTAGAGAGTATTATGTAATAAATTCATATTTTTATAAATACTTGGTGTGGTTCTTTTCCACTTAATCTATACTATAAGATTGCATTCTGGTAAAACAAGCTGCTTGTCACTCCTTCTGGACTAAGCCTGAAGGCTGCTCTCCACGGCTACCACTTAGAGAGCTTTCTAAGGTTGTCTAAGACCTCTTAAATCACCATACGGGTTGTCTGGACTGGTGCAAGGTTCCCACTTACATAAGTGGACATCATATACCAGGCCAGCTTCTCACAGCCCCCAACAATCTCTTTGTGAATAAGGGTACAACTCAGCAGTACCCCGTGATACAAGCAGATGAGAATTACAGTTCACACCTGTCACAGTGTTGGGGCCTGAGATGGGAGGATGATTGCGTGCATGGCGCAACCTTATAGGTAGACCAGAGTGTTCCATTCGCGGATGGTGAGATGAATGGCCACCCCCGTATTATTCCTGATCGATACTGGTGCTACCCGCTTTACTGTGAGAACAGCAGAGTTTCCCAATCTACCCACCTTGGGGAAAAACAATCCAAGTTGTTGGAGTTGCAAAGAAACTTAGCAAAGGTGTGAGTATTATTATGGTTAATCCTGCCACCCTTTTACCTGTGCCTGAAAATGATGTAGTTGAAGGTGAAGTTGAGCATGACTGTCTCAATAATGCTGAACTGTGCACCAAGCCAAGATCTGACATACAAGATGTGCCACAACAGGAATCAGATTATGTAATGTTTGTTGGTAGTTCCTACTTACAAGATCATGAAGGAAGCCTGAGAGCTGCCTACGGAGTCTGTACTGTCTCAGGTGAGGTTGAAGCCTCCTGGCTTTTTCTGCACAAGTGACCAAATTGATTGCTTCTATTAGAGCATGCTGTGTTTCAGACCAGCTGAGAGTGACAGTTTTTACTGATAGTCAGTATGGCTTTGGTGTTCACGACTTTGGACAGTTGTGGTCACAGCGTGGATTCATGACCTCTTTGGGGTCAGCAATCCGCAACGGGGAGAGCGGGCATAACGTGTTGAAGGCCGCACACCGCAGTGGTACTTATTATGTAACTGTGGGCAACAGGTATGTGGATGAAACATCCAAATATTGTACCTTAATGCTTGCACCTTCAATGGGGAGTACCAAAATGAAAGAACAGATGAGACATACCTGCATCCTAGCTCTGCAAGGTAGTGCAGGTACAACATTGTTCATAGGAAGACAAGAAATGTGGTTGAGTGACTTTATATGTAAGGTAAATTCTCTGCAAATCAGATGGGCAATTGGAATGTGACCCATTGACGTAGTACAAGATCATTGCCACATGTGTTATGCAACACGATGTAGCAGAATAAAGGGGCGTTAAGTGTGGTATGGAGGAAGAGAAGGATGGCAAGGATGATGTCAATCCTGAAGCAACGGAGCCGTGAGAGGATTTTCTAGAAGTAAAGTCCCAAACATTATTTCTGAGACAAGTTAAACACAGTCCATTGATCCAGACCCTCACCAAAACAAGGCACCTTCTGACAACACTAAAACAGGTTATTGGAAGCGCACAAGTTATGAATTCCCTAATTCAGACCTTCCACTATTGGCAAAATACATAATCTGCAGACAATAGTCTGCTAATGGAAGGCAGCATTCCCACAGCACCTGAAACACAAGCCCACCACAGACTAATGGAATGCTGAAAGCTCTATTGTTCCCCTCCTCCCACCGTTTGGAGCTCTGCCATTGGCAAAGTCTACAGGTAACAGGTTGAATAAAGGTGTCAGGACAATACTACCATCCAGGCCACTACTGAAACACTAGCCCCAATGATCATGTATACAAGGATTAATGTAATAAGTGTCTCAACCCCACCCGTGCCCTAATAGTCCACTCCATTAGAAAGGCCCATTGCCAGCCAAAACAATGTGCACATAGAGGACAGAGACGGACACTGGGGGAAGGTTACAAAGCGGCCCTCTAACCCCAACATATAGCCATCACCATTTGGAAGACCACAACCAATAGGCAACAATCACCGACTTGCACACCATACACAAAGCATAAGACCCACTAATTACTTACCCAAAGTTCTTAAGACCCATCCCGCTTTCCAGCTGACAACAGTATGGTTACCAAGACACCTAAAATATCCAAGGTTCTGAGAATTAGCTCTAGGCGATGCAGATAAAGGAAATAGCTAAATGAGTGCCATTGAAGGTCCTGAGCTTTTTCAGGGTACTGAAGGATAAAAATTTATATTTTGTTTTGATTATTCAGCGTGAAAGCATTCCAGGTTAATGGTCCTTGTGAAAATAAGAGAGTCATTGACTTTATGTTGGTCAAAATATAAATTACTTATCAATCAAGAAATATCCATCCATTTGTCAGTGTCACAGTCTTGATAAATCTCCTGGGCTTTAATGGCACAAGTGAATCAGCTAAAGAAACTATGCTAACTTATTTTCTACATTTTCTATTCCATGAACAACTTATTTTTGGTTTAATGAACAATAAATCTTTAGGATCTTCATAAAACAAACCAATGTTCATTGGAATATTGTTTTCAGGTGTCAGTGCGCATTCAGCTCCTACATGTTTGTCCCACTTTACATTTCGCTTTGAGTTTTGTTGCTGTTATGGATCAGACGTAATTCCTATGCATGGGGTATTTCACTGTTCACATGTCACGGGATAGGACTGTTTGTATAAAGTACTGATTGTTTGGCATGTTGTGTCCTTTATAACCTTCTGCCACACGCCAGGGATGCCATTAGGCATCTTTTATGAGGAGCAATATCGTACACGTTGAAACTGTGACAAAATCTCTAATTGCTCATACAGTTCACAAACATTATAGACTCCCATCCTATCTATGAATGCTGTACCTGTGTCCTCACTGAGCGAAGACAGAATTCTGGAAATGGGATACTCTTTACTTGGCGTCGGCCTGACACATTTCATTCCAACGTACTTCCTTTCGTAGCTATGCCTCTGGAGTGCTCGTTTGTATGTGACATTATCATACCGATTGCATGTAAGGTTAACACTTTTTTTATTTGACATTTTTCCATTGCCATGCTTTTGGGGCCTCAGGCAATATCTCATTGATTGTGTTTAGAAGAGAGACAAACCACAGATGACAAATACGGCCTTGTTCTCTTTTCCTCCCTTTCAGACTCCTCTCCCGGATAGTGCTGCTCATTTGGACTACGCCCAGTCGATGAAAGAGGTAAATGGTAATTCTACCTACTAATTATAACACTGATAGCAATAATAATTACGTTATTGAGTAAAACTACGATATCAGTAACACAATAGAAATGAAAAGCGGCTAATATTCATTAGGAGTACTGCTTGTTGATAATGTGCCTCTGTTTTCATTTTTTTTAAATTTGGGTTTGTTTCTGCTCGTTGTTCCCCAACAGACTCATAGGTAATCAGTGCCCATCTATTGAAAAAGAAACAAGTGAAGCTCAGAGAGTGGTTTCAGTTCTCCCGGCTTCACAGTCGCTGCTCTACCATTTATTGTCTGAAGTTGCACTCTCTGTAGTGAGACCCCAGTGCCTGCCTGTTCAGTCAAGTACGGGGAAAGCCAATAGGTCTCGCCTTTGTGATCTACTGGCTTTACAAATGGTTTTCAGCTATACTGCACAGCATTTTAGATGAAGAAGAAGAAAATTTTCTTTATTCGGTTAAATAAATAACCATAAAAGATATAAAACACTTTAAAAACACAATGAAACAAATACATACATTTTACATACCACTCAATATGGAAGAAGACACAGAGATAAAGAACGGGTCAAACTATCAGCAAATACCTTATTACATTCCACCATGTATAAAAATAAAGCAATCTCTCCGCAGGTGCCGGTTAATCCAGTGTGAACAAGATACATTATGTCCCGGCGCCTCGCAACTTAACTACACTGGCGGGGGCGGAGCTTGCCTGACTCTAAGATGGCCACGAGTTAGTGCAGCTCCCCCAATCGCCGCCAGAAATCCGATAAAATCCGTATAAAGATCCAGTTTGTGCCCTGATCTGAAGGTGCCATCGCCTCTCCGTAGCTGAGAGTATTCTAACGCGCCCACAGCGTGAAAATTGATGCGGAATTGGCGGAACTACCGTTGGGGACGCACTTCGGCAGCCGTACAGCGGGGAGCATTGTTGCGGCCCCGATCAACGTTGTGACCCGTCTCGGGAGGGAGGCTCTGGACAACACCCTCTCTGCTGATTGCTACGGGCCCGGTGACTGATACGGGCGGCACGGCCGGCGGGACCCCTGCGATACACAGGTACCACTGAATCAAACTGCCCGGGCTGCGAGGGGGACTGGAGGAGCAGCGGACCGGGGCCTAGAATCTGCCTGCGGGTGTCTGCGCACGCCTGCGGCTGCCCGTTCTCCCTGCAGGCTCCTCTACAGTTGGTGCACATTTCCTCTGCGGGGCGGCCCCCGCCACACTGCTTCCACGCATCGAGGCCCTGAGTGAAGTTTGGAGGTGACGAGGGGGGGCCCCGCGACGGGCGCCACTTTGCGTCATTAATCCCTTTGTAGTACTGGACGGTGTGATCGATCTCTGGGAGACTGCTCATCGGGACACTCCAGCACGCGAGTGCTCTCCAGGAAGTGCGCATTTAGTTTTGGGAAACCAGGTCACTGGGTACAGGCGGACGTGGCTGCCTGATGACAGAACTGCTCAAGACCCACTCAGGTAATTTGGCTTCATCTGATGCGGGGCGGCGCCACACCAAAACTATCCTAAAAGGGGGAGATACCCATGAATTGTGAGTGCTGACACGGCGGGGGAAGGGAGTGTATCACGACGCGGAGGCAGAGATTGCTCTTACGACCTATCGCAGCACTGAGACCTCAACAAGAGTGCACTCCTGCATCACTGTGCATTAAGCCAAGCAAGACACTCTGCGCAATACACTTAGCCTGTATCCATCCTCACATTATGGGCAAGACAGAAAAGCTTCAGTCCAAGCTGCAGTTCGATTTACGTAAAACTCCAAGGTCGAAGGACTCTGCACCCGCGGAGCAGGACAATGCTCCCGACGACCCGGAAGCGGACGCTGACAGATGTGAAGCATGCATTCCGCACAATCCAACAAAGCCTCTCCAAAATAGATAGTAAAATTGACGCACTCTCATTCCGGATGATTCGCATGTCGGAACGGCTGGACAAGCATGGAGAGCAGCTCGACACTGCGGAACAACGGATCTCCGACATGGAAGATGTAATACGTGCAGATGCAGAGACTGATGAAGAAAGAGACAAAATTCTACGAGCACTACAGGCGAAGGCCGAAGATCTTGAGGCACGATCGAGGTGGAACAACGTGGGCATTTTAGGAGTGGCCGAGTCGTCCAATATCGGCAACATGGAACAGTACGTGGAACAACTTCTCGTCACACTCCTGGCCCGGAACACCTTCTCGGACATTTACGTCATAGAACGGGCGCATCGGTCGTTGGCACCTAGACCAATTCCTGGGGCACCTCCTCGGCCTATAATCGCAAGATTCCTGAACTACAGGAATCTTGCCTTATGTAAAGCCTGTGAGCTAGGAACGCTCCATCATGAGGGATCAGCCATATCCCTATTCCCCGATTTCACACTGCAGGTGCAGGAGGCGCGTAGGCTCTTCATCCCAGCAAAGAAGAAGCTCCGAGACTTGAACCTGGAATATAGCATGCTCTATCCCGCGAAACTAAGAATCAAAATGGATGGCAAGGTTCATTTTTTTACCGACCCCAAAGCCGTCCTACGCACCCTCAAAGACAGAGAGCAGCGCTCAAGAAGACGTGGTTCACCGACCGCTTTGCAGTCCCAGGCGGAGGACTTGCCAAGTCCACACGAAGAACACGTGCAGGAAGAGTGATTCCAAAAAAGGTTCAGCTGAAGATATCACAAGGACTGGCAAGTGACACTATCGGTAACTAGCGCGCCATGATGCGTAAGGAAAAGCGAACACTGTTAAAATAGGGCAGACCTTGTGGGTGAAAGTGGGAGCGGGTTAGATTAATGACACTAAGCACAATGACTGGTCGTCAATCATAGGTGCATTCTCCTGGGTGCATGGACCATTTTATTTGACACCTTACGGGAAGACAGGCATCGGCTGATAGAGATCTAGTTTATTGACAGGGTGGCGGAGGGGACTAGATCTGATGGCAACATCTGCCCATAAGTGTATCACACTGTCCGTTTGCTTTTTCCTGGGGTTGTTTGTTTGTTGTTGGGGGTTGGGGGTGGGGGGGGGGGAATGCAATGAGCCGCGATAGTTGTGGGTGCTCGTGGTGTGGGAGGGAATGTTGTTTTTATTCATGTGCATGATTGTATGAGTGTATTTGTTGCCATGTTTTATTTATTTATTTATTTTAAAAGTTTTATATAGCGCTGGCTAGACCCGGAGGTATCAGAGCGCTTTACATGAGAACAAGTTGCACAAAGTTACATTTGTTACCAAAGCATAGAATAAAAACATATACGAATTATCTGGAGCATGAGGGAGGGTGGGGGGTGAGGGTACGCGACAGGGGTGTAGGAGAAAAACAAACAAGGTTATGTAGGGCTGGAAAGGGGAGTCAGCCACAGGATCACGGAGGGAGAGGGCGGGGGAGGGAAAGGAGACACAGCGGAGAGACGAGGAAAAACAACGTCCAATGTCCGGCTGGGTAGGTGACGGCTAAGGGGGTGAAACCAAAGTCAATCTCCTCTGTAGCTGCCAATACAGCTCCACCGGGCATCGGCCATGTTGCTCGGGCACCGCGGTCAGTATAACATATAAGGTTTCTGCCAGAGGGCATCGTCAAAGTTCCATCAGCCATACCAGGCTCAGGTGGTATTGGGGAACGCCGCCCGCCTCAACCTCCAGCTATCCGGTACTCATCTCTCCCCAGCTGGACGAAGCTCACTCAGCGTGAGGAGCACGCAGACTCCGGCCCCCATTTCAGGGGTATGGCAAAAACTCTGCAGGCTAGTCTACCAAGAAACTGGCAGTGTAGATGAAAGAGTTTCCCAGCCTGGAGCAACAGAGGAGTAAAAACACCCGGTATCAATACCACAGCACCACCAGAAGGCCACAGCTCTGATTGAAAGCGCCAAGTACAGAGTCACGGACACCATCTTAGGGACAAAGCGATACCAAAGGGGATGATGGATGTAGCGTTAGAGCAAATCAAACACTCACCCCCAGTCAACTGATCTGGATTTAATCCATCATCATTCTTTAGCTCACTCCACCACCCCAGTTCCAGACATGGCCATATGCAAATCAGTCTGACCCTGTGCCTCATGGGAACAGTCCAGCCCGAACTGCCAAGCCATGTCTTCCCTGGACCAGGAAACAAGCATCCTGGGACCGGTTTCGGGTTCATAACCCTCATCAGCCAGGCTATCTTGAATCCAGTGGCAAAGTGAGCAAGGGACCCACGTCTGGGCATACCCTGCCAACTTAGGCGAACAAAGCGATACCAAAGGGGATGATGGATGGAGCGTTAGAGCAAATCAAACACTCACCCCCAGTCAACTGATCTGGGTTTAATCCATCATCATTCTTTAGCTCACTCCACCACCCCAGTTCAGACATGGCCATATGCAAATCAGTCTGACCCTGTGCCTCATGGGAACAGTCCAGCCCGAACTGCCAAGCCATGTCTTCCCTGGACCGGAAACAAGCATCCTGGGACCGGTTTCGGGTTCATAACCCTCATCAGCCAGGCTATCTTGAATTCAGTGGCAAAGTGAGCAAGGGACCCACGTCTGGGCATACCCTGCCAACTTAGGGCGAACAAAGCGATACCAAAGGGGATGATGGATGGAGCGTTAGAGCAAATCAAACACTGACCCCCAGTCAACTGATCTGGGTTTAATCCATCATCATTCTTTAGCTCACTCCACCACCCCAGTTCAGACATGGCCATATGCAAATCAGTCTGACCCTGTGCCTCATGGGAACAGTCCAGCCCGAACTGCCAAGCCATGTCTTCCCTGGACCGGAAACAAGCATACTGGGACCGGTTTCGGGTTCATAACCCTCATCAGCCAGGCTATCTTGAATCCAGTGGCAAAGTGAGCAAGGGACCCACGTCTGGGCATACCCTGCCAACTTAGGGCAAACAAAGCGATACCAAAGGGGATGATGGATGGAGCGTTAGAGCAAATTAAACACTCACCCCCAGTCAACTGATCTGGGTTTAATCCATCATCATTCTTTAGCTCACTCCACCACCCCAGTTCAGACATGGCCATATGCAAATCAGTCTGACCCTGTGCCTCATGGGAACAGTCCAGCCCGAACTGTCAAGCCATGTCTTCCCTGGACCGGAAACAAGCATCCTGGGACCGGTTTCGGGTTCATAATCCTCATCAGCCAGGCAAATCAAACACTCACCCTGGGGGTCAGTGTTTGATTTGCTCTAACGCTCCGTCCATCATCCCCCTTTGGTATCGCTTTGTTCGCCCTAAGTTGGCAGGGTATGCCCAGACGTGGGTCCCTTGCTCACTTTGCCACTGGATTCAAGATAGCCTGGCTGATGAGGGTTATGAACCCAAAGCCGGTCCCAGGATGCTTGTTTCCGGTCCAGGGAAGACATGGCTTGGCAGTTCGAGGCTGGACTGTTCCCATGAGGCACAGGGTCAGACTGATTTGCATATGGCCATGACTGAACTGGGGTGGTGGGTGAGCTAAAGAATGATGATGGATTAAACCCAGATCAGACTGGGAGGTCAGTGTTTGATTTGCTCTAACGCTCCGTCCATCATCCCCCTTTGGTATCACTTTGTTCGCC
Organism: Calotriton arnoldi; assembly: GCA_963921515.1. NCBI lineage: Eukaryota > Metazoa > Chordata > Amphibia > Caudata > Salamandridae > Calotriton > Calotriton arnoldi. Next base: position 82,932 of record CAWUFW010017726.1, on the reverse strand, counting down.
CTAAGTTGGCAGGGTATGCCCAGACGTGGGTCCCTTGCTCACTTTGCCGCTGGATTCAAGATAGCCTGGCTGATGAGGGTTATGAACCCGAAACCGGTCCCAGGATGCTTGTTTCCGGTCCAGGGAAGACATGGCTTGGCAGTTCGGGCTGGACTGTTCCCATGAGGCACAGGGTCAGACTGATTTGCATATGGCCATGTCTGAACTGGGGTGGTGGAGTGAGCTAAAGAATGATGATGGATTAAACCCAGATCAGTTGACTGGGGGTCAGTGTTTGATTTGCTCTAAAGCTCCGTCCATCATCCCCCTTTGGTATCGCCATCTTAGGGACAGGCATCCCTCCCACAAAGATCACCGTGGAGGAGAAATCAGTCATTCCAACGAAGCGCACCTCCCCATCAGCAGTCAAAGCATCCGCAATGGCCAGTGACAGCCGCGAAACAGTTACGGACGATCATATCACTCGTAAAACACTCCAAGTTATTAAAGCACAGGCGCCATCTTGGGGACAGGCTCAGCACCCATGAGAAAAAGCGGTGTTAGCGAGAATGGCCATGTTGGTTTCGCACAGTATACACCATAGGCAAGGGGATCTGTCTGCCGTAGGGATCACCTCCATCGCATGGCCACTGACAGGGTAGGACCACAGGGTCTACAACTCATTACTTGGAATGTCCGTGGCCTAAATAATGACAGAAAGGTTAGGAAAATAGGTGCTTATTTCAAAAGACACTCGGTGTCTGTTGCAATCTTACAGGAAACGCATCTCACCCCAGAACGTAGTAGAGACACGCAACATAAATTACATGGGATATGTTTTTCTTCTGATTTTAATTTCCCATGCTAGAGGGGTTCTGCTATGGGCCAATAGAAAAGCTGGGGTGGAGATGACAGGCTTGTTGAGCGACCCACAGGGTAGGTTCACGGTGGCTCTCTGCAAGAAGGGCGACCTGCAATTTCTACTAGGGGGAGTGTATGGCCCGAATTACGACGATCCTCATTTTTACAATTCCCTGGCGACCAAATTGGTACAATGGAGAGGCATCCCACAACTGTGGGGGGGGGGGGATTTTAATTGTATTTTAGACCCACAGTTGGACAGGTCACAAGGCCCGCCCAGACGCCCAGCAGCCGCAGCAGTAGCCTTGCAAAACATTATGCATGTAGATGGCCTCCTGGACATCTGGAGACATAGATATCCCGCAGCACGTGGTTACACTCATGACTCATCAGTGTATGATACTCGCACCCGTATAGACTTTTGAATAATATCCGGGAGGTTAGAGAGTCGGGTGCTTGCCTGTGATCATCTTCCGCATACATATTCGGACCACTCCCCGGTTCGACTATCGCTGAGCTACAACACTCCTTATGTCCCGGCATTCACATGGCGCTTTCCCCCTTACTCCCTATTAGACACAGTATTTAAGGAGGAGCTGGCAACGGCGATGGAAGAGTTCTTCTCTAATAACATTGGCTCCGTCCAATTATTCACCACAGTCTGGGAAGCGTTCAAAGTCTACATTCAGGGGGTGGTGATTTAAAAGCATGCAGGAGTACTACGCTCTATTCGGGGCAGGTTAAACCTTTTAGAAAAGGAAATCGATCAACTAGAACGTGCTATGCCCGAGACCCGGACTGCACAAAGCGCCCCACTCTTGAAACTAAAACTGATGGAGTTTCTGGATAACGCTAATGATGAAATTAAAAATATGGGGAAATATGCAACGGCACGTATCTATGGGGAGCGGGATCGACCGGGCGCAGTGTTTGCAGGATTACTGAGGCCCAAGAGGGAGCTAGACAAGATGGTAGGCATGTTGGATGAGAGTGGGAGCCTCCTAGGTACCACTGAAGATATCGCAGCACACTTTCGCGAGTATTACCATAAATTATACACCTCGCAAATTCCAACAGATAGTGAGGCTCTAGAGGAATATCTCTCATACATAAAAATGCCCTGGCTGGTGACCGAACATAGAGAGCACTTAATGGTGCCGTTGACAACTGATGAGATTCGGGGCGCATTGAGTGGGATGGCAGCAGGGAAGGCTCCAGGTGTGGATGGTCTTCCGGTGTTCTTTTACAAGGAATTTCTGGATATACTGATCCCCCACCTTAAAACACTATACGAGGAGATGGCGGAGTCCGGCATCAAGCTGCCTTCTATGCGTGAGGCTATTATTGTCACGTTATTAAAACCGGGTAAGCCACCGAGCCATTGTTCCTCGTATAGGCCCCTATCTTTGCTTAACGTTGATGCGAAGATCTATGCCAAACTCCTGGCGAACAGGCTTGCCCCCTTGTTACCTGGCATTATACGACCAGAGCAGGCGGGGTTCGTCCCCAGCCATAATCTATCTCATAATCTGAGAACCCTGTTTGGGGCGGTGCAGGGATTAAGCCCAGAAGTCAAAGCTGCTGCAGTGTTTCTCGACGCTGAGAAAGCTTTCGACTCTGTAGAGTGGGGGTTTATGTTTGCGGTACTGCGCAAGATAGGAGTCCGAAATATATTCCTACATCTAGTACAGGTGTTGTATGCCTCACCCACAGCCAGAGTGCGGATAGGCGACACAGTTTCCCAATCATTCCGCATAACACGCGGGACGCGGCAGGGGTGCCCCTTGTCCCCGCTCCTGTACGCAATAGTCGCAGAGCCTTTGGCTTGTGCTATTTGTGAGTATCACACCCGTAGAGGGTTGGGATTTCCCGAGTACACCCTCAATATTTCCGCCTATGCCGATGACACTTTACTATATGTTTATGACCCAGAAGTCAGTCTGTCCCCCATATTGAGGGAGGTCATTCAGTTCGGTGGCCATTCTGGGCTTCGAGTAAATTGGACTAAATCCATCATATTCCCCCTTACCCCTATCACCACAGAGCCCAGCACGGAGTTCCCGCTACGCTGGACTGATGAGGCAGTACGGTACTTAGGAATTCAATTTCACACCGATCCCGAGATAGTGATTCAGGAAAACTACGGCAAAGCCACGCAAAAGCTGGTGGAAAATGTAGACAAATGAATACGGCTCCCACTTTCATTAATGGGACGGATCTCTATAATGAAAATAGTAATCTTACCACGGTGCCTCTTCCTCTTTCAGAATATACCTATTCTTCTACCCAAATATCTTTTCAAAGTCTGGCGCACACAATTGATCCGACTTGCGTGGGCAGGTAAACAGCCCCGAATACGTTGAGACTCGCTCACTCTTCCTTATGAACTTGGCGGACTGGGCGCCCCGGACTTAGAAAAATATTACAATGCAGCTAATAGCACATTCGCCCATTACTGGATTCATGGTCCACAAGCCGTGCCCTTTTTATATTTGGAAAAGAATGCAGCGGCCCCATTTTCACTGCCCCAATTACTTACCCGTCCGTCCTCTAGACAATTGCGGATTTTCGATTCTCTGGCAGTCACGGTACATGCATGGCAAAAGCTTCTACACTTGCAGGCAGGGGCATTCCTGTATTTCCCAGAAATGTCACTTCAGTGGGGCTTGTGGTTCTCGCTGAGTCTGGATACAGGAGCCAGGCAGGCACTGCAATCCATCGGCATCAATAGAATGGGAGATTTCTTCCGAGATGGTACATTAGCAGCCTGGGAGGATTTGCAACGACACCGATAGGTGCAGCGTTATTGCAGCGCTATTTCACTACTTTTCGGGCTAGGCACGTGTGGCGCGACCTCCTTTGTGACGATCTACAGGAACCGCATCCATGGAGACATTCACTAATCTCATTAAAACCGAAGAACCCCTCAAGTTGATAACTACATTTTATACTAGTCTACATGCCACTTGTGGTTCTGAAGTCCTCCGAGTCAGATTAGAATGGCAACAAGATATGGGTTCTCAGTTGAGCGATAAAGAGTGGCAGTATTGTTGTTCCCGCACTCGATCGGTTTCTCTCAACAGGAGGCACAGACTTATTCATTATAAATTTCTGCACAGAGCGTATTGCACCCCCTCGCGACAGTTCCGGTGCGGGCTGGCACAGGACTCTCGTTGCCAGAGGTGTGGGATGGAGGATGCTGGATTCTGGCACCTGGCCTGGCAGTGTCCGGGGATCAAGGTATTCTGGGATAAGGTGTTTCAGGAGCTGGGTACAATTATTAGTGCAGACCTGGAACCGGACCCCAAAATGGCCCTCCTGGGGTGGGATCTTACAGTTAGCAAGACAGTGCGGCCGTTATTAGCCATTGGGCTTCTATTAGCTAAACGTCGTGTGGCGCTGTGCTGGATGGGAGTTCCACTCTCGCTGATAAAAGACTGGCACGCCGACATGCTATATTGCAATACTCAGGCTGATACATATAATGAGTTACTCCATCCCAGAAGTCGCCCTAGGAATTACTGGGGGCCGTACCAAACACACCTTGCAAACACAGCCGCCGACATAGTCTCTGACTTACAGCCCACTCCTACTGAGATATCATCACAGGTGGTGGGTACATTGTAGACTGAGGAGGCCACGGGCGCATACTCGACCATATGGCAGGTTCAACAGAACAGAGCAGGGATATAGGTGGGACACTGGCAGACTGCATCGAGCACTTTACCAGCACTGGCTGAAATCAGTTCCATAGCCGACATCGGACAGACGGTATTCCCCAATTGTCCAATACATGTTTTCAAATGACAATCTTGACGTGTATTAAGTTGCCTTGAAACAATGTAACTGTGCATACAATTGTTTATATTTTTGTTTACTGATGTAACTAATAAAAAAAATTAAAAAAACTTTACACTGCTTAAAAAATTCCCCATGGTCACACATATACGGCCATACCCCAGCATAGCAAGAAAAACCATGGCCGACCTCACTTGAGTAAACTTGGCCTCCCTCAAGAGCGAAATCAGGTACTTTCACTTAGGCAAGGTATAAAGATCACAGAACATAATGACATGCAGCTAAGACTGCCCTGAAAAACCATCGCACTCACAGGGGCCTTAAAGGTCACCTGCCACCTAGCCTTTAGGGAAACTTGCCAGTGAGAGAAATGCATTCATCCCAAACCTGGATAGAAGATGTCGATGATGGGTATTTGTCACCCAGGTTAAGTATGGCTCCAAGGAGTTAAATGTCTGTATTAAAAAGTAAGCCCGGGCTAAAGACTTATGACTCTCAGTATCCTCACGACTAGCTGACAAAGGCATAAGAAAGTTTTGTTTAACCCTCTGGTAATCCTCTTTAATAATACCTTCTGGGTGCGTAAAAAGGCTGGGACGACCCAAAGCTAAAAATGCAGACTTTATATAATTTAGCCATGGTATGACCTTATGATTATCTAAGGAAAGGCAGTCCTGAATGATTATTCTGTTAACTATAGGCTCACTATTAAGCTAGATCGAGATTCAGCAAGTAAAGGTCTGATTTTGTTGTGGTCTGATATATAGCTGATACCAAGTTCCTCATGCACAGCGAAGGTTGAAGTACCCGGTGGGACACCCAGGAGCTGCCTGAGTAGCTTATTTTCTTCCCGCTGAATCAAATCACAATCCTGATATCCCCAGAGGTCACTGCCCTAAGTAATTGCTGACACACATTTAACCTTATACACATGGATCAAAGCTTTTACAGTCTCCTGGCCACCCATAAGCTAAAATCCATAACTGCACCACACAGCCTGGCAAGGGCCAATTTCTTCGAAAGAAAGAAGGTCCTCAAGAGGATTTGTCATCAAACAGAATGCCAAGGTAGTTAAAAGAGCCCACCTGGGCAATTCTGATTTTCTGACAAAAATGGTTCCTTGGTTTAACAGGCTTGACCCCCAACCTCATCATGAATGATTTTGCAGAGTTTACGGACAATCTAGGCTATCCCTAAAAGATGCATAAGAATCTAAAAGATATTGGAGACCTAAAGGCGTCCTAGACATAAGGACGGCATTGTCTGCGTATAGGAGAACTGGGATTTGCTCGTGACCCCACCCTAGGAGGGTCTCCCTAAACTTCAATTAATGCCACTTCCAAGACGTTAATATAGATGGTAAACAAAAATGGGGCTACGATGCATCTCTGTCGCACTCCACAGGAGATGGAAAAGCTCTTATTGCAGGCAATCTCAATTGAAACTCTAACCGTGCCCGACATATCCCTGTGGAGGTCTGCCATGAAAGAGACTAAAACTGGTTCCACACCCAAAGCAATAAATGTGACCACAGCTGTGGAACGGTTCATAAAACCCAAAAAGAGATTCCCCTTCTTGACCACCGTTTATTTCTGGATCAAAAGTTGGAGATCTAGGCATTGCCCATTGGTGCTTAACCTGGATCTGAACCCGTACTGACAGTTGAAAATGATATTTTCCTTGTTTCCAATCCGTCAGTCTATTTAAAACCACCGGACCCAAGATCTTCACTGTGGTGTCAATAAGTGAGATTGGTCTATAACATTTTGGATCCCCTCAATCCCCTTCCTTGAAGATCGGGACTATGATAGACTGGGACCATGAGAATAAAGGGCCAAAGGAAACCACAGCATTTAAAATATTTGGCAATAAGGGAGCCCAGATAGTACTGTTTCCCTTGAAAAGATCTTCAGGAACACCGTCTGGTCCAGGCACCCTATGAAAAGACAGAGGGCTGATGACACCGGTAACTTCTGAGATGGAAAAAGAAAGATAGGACGGATTAACCTCTTCTGGGCCCTAATTAGATAATAACAAGCTCTGACTGTGATCCAATAAATAGAGGAAAAATGGGCGAAACATTGGGTTTCTGATATAACCAGAGCCAGTCTGGGTAGAGGGTCTGCTGCCAGAAAGGGATGGTTCAAGATTTTCCAAAAAGCAACTGTATCGTTGATATCACTAGCTTGTACCAACTCCTCCCAATATCACTTTATGGACTCGGTTCTGTTTTTCAGCGCCTTCTTATATACAGATCTTAGGTGTTGTATCAAGGCCCTATCCCTTGGCCATGTTTTATATGTTGCTTTCAGGGCTCCTAAAGCCTTAGAACAGTCTCAGTTAAACCACTGAGGTTTGTTAGGGGTAAGGTTGCCCGGGCCATCCACCATAAGGGCAGATTTTATCCCGGCACAAGGGTTCGAAAAGGCTGAAAGAATGTCTTTGGGACTTAAATCAGGGTTAAGACAATTCTCCATCTCTTAACTATGATGTTTAAAAAGTGTCCCACAAAAATCATCGGGAACAATTTTTGCCCACCTGATCCGTCTCCCTTGTTCTGAAACAACCAGTGAATCAAACGCTGCTGGCAAGGCAGAAGAGCGCTGGCTCTGGTAAGAAAGGACCAGCACTAGATCGTTATGATCACTCCATCGGCCCACTTAACAGAATAATCCACCACAAAAAGGGAGAAGTGGGAACATCTTCTTTAGCGGGCCAAGATGGTGGACGCACCTTAAGTGTGCTCCCGGACCCCTCCGCCATCCGTCCGCTCTCCGCCCGTCCTGATGGTCATCCGGCGCTGAAATAATCGCCGCTCCGGTGCTGCAACTTTGACTGCGTCCCAGGGTGTGAAGAACCCCGTGCAACATCGTGACAACGCGACCGGCTGGCTGCCTGGTGTCGAACTCAAGATGGCGGCCATCCCTCTCTGAGCTGCGGCATCCACCGCCTCTGGACTGTCCCATCCCATCTTCCGTCCAGGTGCCTGAGAATACGGCGGAGCCCCCCCTGGAACCGAGGTATTTGGCGGTGAGCTGCCTCCTCCTGGGCGCCGCCTGTGTCGTCCTCCCTCCCTCGCCCTGCCGCGAGGGGTGATACCGGCCGCGTTCACCGAGCGGCGAGGGGCGCCTGGTGAGGTCTCTCTGCCGCCCCCCGGCCTGCCCTTGCCCTTGCCTGGCCCGGAACGGTCTCTGGGCCCCCTGGTGGGGTAAGCCCTATCGACCTGACCTGCATAACCGGCCCCGACTGCTCCACTTCCTGAGGTGTCGTGCTGGGGGAGGGTATTCGGCCGCAGCCATTGAGCGGCATGAGGAACTGAGTGATACCTCCCCCGCTGCCACCCTCCTGGCCTGTGTGTGCGGAGCCTGTTAGGGACTGTGGGCCCTTTCCTGCGGAGGCGTGAAGGCTAGAGGGGCGCTTCCTCCGCCAGGCCCCTGACTTCCACCCCGCGCAGGCGACGCCCGGTGTGGTTTGTGGGCCCTGAGCATGGGGGCTTTGCTGCTGCCTTGAAACTGGACGTTTGTGCTCTTGCCAGCGGGGTGCGGTCCTGCCCAGGGGGTGAAACCGGCCACGGATATCGGGCGGCGGAGGGCCTCCTCCCTCCCCCCCATTGCCTCATCACTCTTGTGCCTTGCAGGGTCGTTCGCCGGCCCCTTGCTACAAAACCTTCTGTGAAGACCCTCAGGGCCCGTGCCCTGACGAGCGGCATCATGGGCCGGGACAGGCCTGCCAAGACCCCGGACACCCAGACTAAAATGGACTGCTTCACCACCACAGAGACTGGGGCGACCGGGGAAGCCGCGGATGGGGGGGCCCCACCGGCCACGGACCTGTCCACCATCCTTCAGGTGATCCATGCCTCACAATCTTCCTTGGAGGGCAAGATAGCGGAAGTCCGGGTGGACATGACCCTCATCCGATAGGACCTCCGAAACGCCACGGCCCGGATCAAAGAGACAGAATCCCGAATTTCTACTGTGGAAGACGACGTCCAACAACTAAAGGGGCAGGTCGCTTGTCTCCAGTCCCACACCCAGGAATTGCACCGGCGAGCCGAAGACGCAGAAAACAGGTCCCGCCGCAACAACCTTCGCCTGGTGGGCTTTCCGGAGGGAGTAGACCAAGGCCGTACTGCGGACTTCATGGAGAAATGGTTGCGGTCGTGGATCCCTGAGGGCTTCCTCTCCCTGTGGTTTGCGATCGAACGGGCTCACCGCTCCCTTGCTCCTAAGCCACCGACGGGTGCGGCCCCCAGACCGATCATAATGCAGATTCTCAACTTTAAGGACCGCAACTCTATCCTGACTGAAGCCCGCAAACAGCAGCGTCTCCGATATGACAATCACACGATCATGATCTTTCCGGACTATACTCGTGAGGTTCAGGGTCAGCGCCGCTCGTTCAGCGAAGTCAAGCAAAAGCTCCGTGCCCTTAATATACAATATAGGCTCCTCTTCCCGGCGCGTCTGCGAGTGGTGTTCTCCAACAAGTCCAACAAGACCCTATTCTTTGACACTCCTGAAGAGGCCTGGACTTGGGCTACGGAGGAGCGTCCCTTGCGAACCAGTGACCGGAATTCATCGCCTGGTGGTGCGGAGGGTGGGTCCGCCCGCTTGGAGACCCCCGGCATCAGCGCAACCGCTCCCATAGGCGCCGTGGCCAGAGGCGAGCCCGCTCAGACTCCCCGTTGGGCTCCTCTCGGCATCCGACGCCGCCTCCTGGAGAACACCTGGGTGTGGTACGATCTGGTTCCTCCTGCCGCGTAGTCCCTGGGAGCGCCTCGCCTCGGCCCCCGCTGCTGGACCTCCCGGACACGGATCTTTCATGTAGCCCAATGCTTCTCAGGGACCCTGCTTGAACTTGTCTCTGCCTGCCGGGCCTGGCTCCACAGCCGGAGATGGCGTATTGGCGCATCACTGTTTCTATTCCTGACAGACTTGATTATGTACATCCTGTTACGAGGAGGGGTCCTCCACGCTTCCCCATTCCCAAGCGTTTTAGTTTGGTCCTTTGTTAGTTTTCCACTGTTAGGGCAACAGATGCTTCCATTCCTGAAGTATAGGGTGGGGGTTGGGTTAGGGTGGGGGGACCGTTGTCTCGAGTTTTATTCTTTGTGTTTTGTTGTTCCTTTGGTTTGTTGCACCAGCACTCACATGATGCCCTGCTCCACTCCCTGTGGGACACAACGACTCCTCTCTGGGTACCAGACCAAGCCTCCTGGCGACCCAGCTCATGGCCGAGCTCCCCTGGTGATCCTCCCCCCGCCACTGAAACCATCTGCCACTATGCCTGATGCGCCTTTGGTAAGGGCTTCTCTGCGAGTAATGTCCTGGAATGTCAACGTCCTTCTAGACCGCCTTAAGCGCATGGCTGTCTTGAGATACACGCAGCGCCTGGGGGTGGAGGTCCTATTGCTACAAGAGACGCATCTGATGGGTAATCATTGCCCCTTCTTAGCGCAATACGGGTACGACAGCGTTTGGCACTCGGGCTTCACCCGAGATTCCCGTGGGGTGGCGATCCTGATGAAACGTTCCCTTCCTTTTGTGACCATGCGAGTAATCCACGATGCACAGGGCACCTTCGTGGCCCTAAGCGGCACACTGAGTGGTGACCTCCTTAACCTTGTATCCTTCTACTGTCCTCCATCGATGTTAACAAAGACCCTAGCAAACTCCGCCGACCTCCTGACTTCATTGCCCTTGGGCTCCACTTTCCTCGGGGGCGACTTTAATGCGGTTTCTTCGCCTGACTTGGACACGACGGGTCCCCCTTCCCAGAGTAGACTCGCGCAAGCGAGACAGTTGACGAACTGGTCTGAATCATTAGGTCTCTGCGACGTGTGGCGCATCTGGCATCCACACTCCAAACAATTCACACATACCTCAGCAGCTCACCACACGCAGGCACGTATCGACGCGATTTTTGTCCCCTCGACTGATTGTATCAAGATCCAAGATGTTTCCATCCTTCCCCGTGGTATCTCTGATCATTCCCCGGTGATACTTAATGCGGGCTCCCCTCCCGCTTCACTGCGTCAGACGTGGAGATTAAACGCTTGGTTCCTCCAGGACAAGGACTTCCGGAAGGTGGTGGGACAGGAACTCAAGCACTACTTTCAGACCAATGAGGGATCAGTGTCTTCACCGGGCACCCTTTGGGAGGCCAGCAAGGCCACGATTAGAGGGGTCGCCAAAGGCCAGCTCAAGCGCCAGCGGCAGGCGCAGCTAGAGCAGATTACCTCGCGAGAGGCACAGGCGTTACGCCTTGAACGATCCTCCGCTCAGACCTCGGACGCCTCAGAGGTGAGGCTTCTTGCCCATATTCGTACGGAGCTTCGGCAGCTTTCTCTAGATGCGGCTAAGCTCCTCTGGCGCTCATCCGTCGCCAGGGTGTACGGCTGGGGCGACAAAAATGGCTCAATTCTCCACAGGCTAGCCACCTACCCCAGGGCGAATCGCATAATCCCCGAAATCATAGCTCGGGATGGTTTGGTGTGCCGCTCCCCAACAGAGATGGCCCGCGCCTTTGCCTCCTACTATCACCAACTCTATGCAGCTAAAACTCCAACTCTCTCCCTCTCGGGCTTATTGGGGATTGGGAACGACTGACTTCCTCGCCTGACCTCCATTGTTCAGGAGGATCTAGACCGCCCTATCACCCAAGAAGAAATTGGGAAGGCGATCACCCGTACCTCCTCTGGCAAGACGCCGGGCCCGATGGCCTCCCTCAAGAATATTATGCTCTGTATCGCGACACTCTCATTCCTCACCTGGCACATTTGTTCCGCGAGGCGGCTAAAAAGGGTTCCTTCCCTCCCGAGACGAATTTGGCCACCATAGTGGTTCTCCCTAAATCCCAGCCACCCTCGCCACGGTGTACAGATTACCGTCCCATCTCCCTTCTCAACACGGAACTAAAATTGTTTGCCACGGTCCTCGCCCAGCGGCTCAAACCCCACTTGTCCACGTTGGTTCACCCCGACCAATGTGGGTTCATGCCCTCACGCGGTACCCGGCACTGTCTCCGGAGGCTACAACTAGCCCTGGCTCACCGTCACTTGCTTACCCCCTACCTAGCGATCCTCCTTGTAGACTTTGTGAAAGCCTTCGACTCGGTGGACTGGGGGTTCCTAGAGGCGGTTCTTGACACGATGGGCTTTGGTCCCCGCTTTCGGGGTCTGGTCTGTGTTCTGTACGCCCGTCCTAGGGCACGTGTCCTGGTGAATGGGGTCCTGTTGGAGCCCTTCTCGGTCCGTAGGGGAACAAGGCAAGGATGTCCTCTTTCCCCCCTGCTCTTTGCTCTGGTGATGGAGCCCTTGGCGGCCCTGATACGATCGAACGAGCATGTGCAGGGTTGGGACTGGCCAAACACAGAGACTGACAAGATCACCCTTTATGCAGACGATGTGCTCATTTACTTAGCGGATCCCGCCCGATCAGGCCCACATTGTCTCCGTATCCTACATTCCTTTGAACAGGCCTCCGGCTGAACCCCGACAAGTCGGTCCTGGTCCCTCTCCACTTGTCTAGAGAATGCTTTGACTGGCAGTCCAATATACCACTCCGCCGCCAATCGTTCAAATACCTGGGGGTATGGGTGACTCTACTCCCCGAGCTCAGCTGGGCCCTCAATGTCACTCCCCTAGTGAAGAAGGCCAAGGCGGACCTCCAGAGGTGGCAAACACTGCCCCTGAACCCCATGGGGAGAGTCGCCCTCTTTAAAATGATGATTCTCCCCAGGTTCCTTTACGTTCTTCAGAACACTCATCTCTGCTTCCCGAGGGACTGGTTTCGAGAGTTGGATAGCATGGCCTCTAAGTTCCTCTGGGGAAAGGGAGGGCCCGCCTGGCTCTGAACGTCTCTAGGATTCCTTCCTTCGATGGGGGCCTGGGGATGACCCACTTATACCTGTACTATCTAGCCACACGCCTACTATCCATACACGACTGGTTCAATGGGGGCTGGTCCGATCCGGCATACAGGCTGGAGTTGGGCGAGCTGGGTCTGGCCAGGGTCCAGTCTATGCTGTATGGGGACCCTATTCCCTCCCGACTACCAGAAGTGACACGTTCTGTGCTGCTGGCTTGGCGGGCCGCGCTACGACACACTAAGTGCACACATAAACTGACTCAGTGCACGCCCCTGTGGCAGGGTAATTGGCTCAGGAAAGTTAACGGGCTGCAGGGTTTCCGATCTTGGGACCTTATAGGTATTTCGCAATTGGGGGACGTGTGGGTGGGCGATCACATGTGTTCCTTCGAGGATCTTCGAACCAGACACTCCCTGCACCAGTCACAGTTTTATAAATACCTGCAATTGCGACACGCTCTTCATACACACCTCACGACCGGCACACGGCTTCCTGATCATCGCCCGCCGGAGGCGCAGATTATGCTTGGGGACCTGGGGAAAGGTGGCATCTCCCGCATCTACCGTACACTGATCAATAACACCCCGACATCCCTAGACCGGCTGCGTATTCAGTGGGAGGAATGGGTGGGCACTCTGGAGGAGGAGGACTGGCGTGATGCCCTTATGGCCCCCAGGACGGTCACCGCTTCTGCCAAGTTGCGTGTGGTGCAGCTTTACTATTTACATGCAGCCTACCTGACCCCTGTGCGCCTTCACCGAGCAGGACTTAGCCCTACCCCCGCATGCACTAGGTGCGGCCATGAGCCAGCCGACTTCCTCCATATGGTATGGGCCTGTCCACGCTTGACGCAGTTCTGGGGCGACATTGAAGAGGAACTTACCAAAATACTGAGGTGGGAAGTCCCGCACGATCCAAAAAACACGATTCTGGGTATCACTGATGGGCTGGATGGGTCCAGGAACGAGAAATTATTTTTTACCACGGCAATGGTGGTGGCTAAAAGAGACATAGCGGACTCCTGGAAGTGCCCTGACCCCCCAAGCATTGGACGCTGGCGGTCTGGGGTTGACTGGTGTGCTACACAAGAAAAAACAATGTATGAGGCACGCGGTTGTCCTAAGAAATATCGGAGGGTCTGGGGGAAGTGGTTGGGGGGAATGGCTTAGTTTCTCAGGGAAAGTTCAAAGATATATTGCCTTGTGTCCATCTGTCTCTGTAAAATGGGTCAATAAGCACGCTGATTATACTCCTGTGATTTCATGGTGTCGTGATGAATTGCTGGTGTCTTTTGTCAAATCAATAAAAATGTGTTTATCAAAAAAAAGGGAGAAGTGACATAGAGATTCAAATATGATCCACTATAGTTTCAGCGTCTCTTCCTACATAAGTGGGGGCAGCTTGAGTACAGGGAATAACCAAGCTCTGCAAATCTAACAAGTTGTTCAACTGATCTCCCTGTGGTGAGTGTTCAAAATAAACGAGTGTAGAGCAATACTCCGCAAGAGGGTCTTGAAATAAAAAACAGGGTCCAAGGCAAGGATGAATATTAAAATCCCCCATAACCACTATTGAAAGTTTTGCAGCTGTATTCAGATTTCTAATTTTTGAGGATACCTTAAATTTCTCAATGGTGGCTTCTAGAGTGGCGATGATATCTGAATGAATAAAATTTAGGGGTGGGCGGAGCTCGAGGAGTTCTACTCCGCGGAATTCCATGGAGCTACAAAAAAAAACTCTGTGAAAATCCGCAGAGGTCCGCCCATCCCTAATTAACATTTTTGACGCGGTTTCTCACTGGATGAAACGTAAACCCATGGTATTATAGCACACAAACATGATTACATACACTTTACTGAAACTTTAGCGTTCAAAATAACGGATGTAATAAATCAGCTATTCTTGTAGAAAACATATTATGTAATCCATTACGGGAAGTAACAGGGAGTGACTGATGTTTTGAAAACACCAAACAGGCTTGTGCGCTGGGTTAGGAGTCGGACCGGAAGAGTCCCATTTAAATGTGATAAACAAAATGGTTTCTTAAACAATGCCAGACGTGGTTTGGTGTGTGTGAGCCCTTTATGGACCGCACTGTGTGGGCACAGTTATAGCCACCTCCTGCCTCTTGGCTCATGGCAGACTCCTGCCTTCCTTGTTCAGGAGTAGGATGCCGGAATTCAATTACTTCAACCTGGCTCTGAATACAAACTGCCAAGCGAAAGGCAACAAGGGGGAAAGCTTGACCAATTTTAGCAGAATAAAAGATATAAAACACATCCCTTTAAAGAAGAAGAATTCAGCCAGTGGCTTTTACTTGGCAAGTGTCATTAACTATTTCAATAGAGATTCATCAGCGTTTGTATCTGTCAGTGCGGACTTTCAGTGATGTGTTACATGCCTTGTTAATTATCAACAAGTTCCGCCGAGTCACATATGTAAACTAAGTGACAATCACTTATAGAACATTTCCATAAGTGATGCTGCATGGAGTCAGGTAATCTGTTTGAATAGGCAGATTTACATAACCCTGCGGCTGTCTGCTCAAGGACAACATAGGCAGAGAGCTTTTCACAAGTACATAGAAGGGCGTCTGAGCAAAGCTCAGAGAGTTGCTACTGCTTCTTATTTTGACAGCAGCAAGTTTTTTTCATCCTAATTTAATATTATTCACCTTGATGCTACACTGACTGTACACCATACAACTCTCCTGCACCCATACTTTCGGACTGCACTCTAAGCAGTTGCAGCATTCGCAATGTTTATATTTCTTTTCTTAAAGGCTACTTGTACGAACACCCCCCCCCCCTCACCACCGTCACAAGCAGTTGCTCACCTTGGCTTAGTCGGTCCCTGCAGACCCCAAGTCTACAGTGCTCTGCAGTGCCTGCAGCAGCGCCGCTTCACGAGCTCTAGACATTTTCGCAGTCACCTCAGTGAATAATATGCGTGCCAAAAACAAATAACAATTCCAGGCAGCGCGCAACTGTGAGGCAGTCAGAGCATGCCAGCAGCATGAGCATACACAACGATACCTCGGTCTCTGGCGATAATAAGGTGGCCATCTTGGAACATGTCTTTCTACGCTATTGACCATGGAAATAGTGTAGAAAAACAGGGTGGGCACCAGCAAACTCAGCTATGCAGCAGTTGGCGGAGTTTTTGCCAAACTCTGTGTTCCAAGCGGAGCGTGGAGTTGGCAAACTTCGTGAAATCTGCTGGCGGAATGGAGTGTGCCTCCCACCCCTAATAAAATTACTATAAAGATTATGTACATTAACTTTCAACATCACTGAATTGTCCTGAAAGGTAAGTGAAACCGCCCCTACATAGGCAGAGTTTGTGTCTACTTTGGTGACCAAACACTAATACTAGGGAAACCAAAGCCATAACATGGTAGGATTTAATAAAATTCAGACAATTGGGATCTGTTTCCTTGGCATCCAAGCCCGCCAGATTACAGGATAAAAACTGTAAGCAGTTGCCCAACTCTAGTTCCAATGGAGCACCATCTACCACAGGAACTCCAATTGCTCCAGTTCGGCTTTTAGCTCCCATATCTGGAATGGAAGGGACTCTTTCTTCCCCAGCTGCTTCGATGGAACTCGCTGAGCCCATATCTCTGTTGGACAGTCAGTCCACTCCCCCCAAAGAGCCGGTCCAATATCTCAAATCTGTTCAGAGCGGAAATTGGAGAGAAAAATTTTCCAATTTGAACCCCACCAGACATTAACACACATTTCGTCCTCACCCGGTGTCTGGTGTACGGGGCTTGACCAGGTCGGACAGACTGAGCACAAACCCATGAGGATTCCTTCACATATCATGTTGAAAAGCGTTAGGGGCTCCAGAAACCATGGAGACCCTCTCCATCATGTCCCTTGCTGGTCTGTACAAAAAACCCCAGTGGGCACACACTTATCCCTTGGTCCAGAGCACCCTTGTATGAAGCCAAAACTCTCACTGCCACCCTGCTGTTGTTAAAATTAAGCACAATACAATCCCCCTCAACGGGATTTTGGGCTACGACCCACCCAGCCCACTCTATGAAACATATTTATCTGTGTGTGGATAGCCGTTTTTACCCCTACTTTTCTAGAGATTCAATGCGAAACCTTGTTTCTTAGTTGATGATACCCTTACATAACATCTGCCACAATTGGGGACACATTTACAAGAACTACCACATACAGTTGGGAGGGAGATCAAGCTAAATTTGGAGTACTGCCCTTAAGGGATATATTCCCTCTGGGTCCCCCAAAGTGCCTACTCTGTATCCAGTAGATGGTGCAGGAGCAGGAACAAGAAAAGGTGCTGTTGGCCCCTGCCTTAGCTGAAACCTGAGATACAGAAGACATGTCGGTGCAGATATCAGTGGAGTAGACAAAGTGACACCCAAGTCCTGCATTCTCAAAACATCTGCTAACATTTGTGTTGAGGAGTTTAGTTTGGACACGAGAACTAACCACCGCTTTTAGTCCCACTATTTCCTCTTGTAAGGCCATCACAATAGAGTGTGGCCTCATGAGATCTGCTGGTAACACAGCCTCCGAGTCCCCCCCAACCCTTCATGTGACCCACCCTTTACTCATTCAGGCAGGGGGGGCACCTGTCTACACATACGACTAATGGTTTAAATGGAGGCTGAGGTCTATCCTGTGGACAATCACTACAGTCCTTCTCTAAGTTGGCAATTGCTATTAATGCTGGGGATATGCTTCTGCCCAACTGGGTCCTATCAGATCTGTTCTCAAACATTTCGGGGACCGTAATTCTAACATATTTCCTTGAACCACGTGCAGAACTAGAATTTGGAGAGTTCAATATGGTCTCCACTTCCTCAATTAAATCATCAGTGTCAGACAGGGTGCTAGGGTTTCTGGCCTTTCTCGAACATTTGTGATGTTTACTTACGGTAGAGGCGACATCTAAAGCTTTCTGCTTGCCCATAGCTGGTAAATAAAATAAAGAATAAAAACAATGAAATTAAGAACAGTACTTCACCAGAAACAACTGGATCATTCGTGACTAACACTCGCTGATACGACCTCCATGTTCCTCCCCCACCATGGATTGGCTAACCATGTAACTCTCGACGTATAGGGTAAAACAGCGAAGCCCTGAATCCTCCCACAATTAAGAAAGCAATATAACTGTGAATTTAACTATCAAAACAATGATTAAAAAATAAAACCTTCATATCACAATACCAAGCGCATAACTAATCATCCCCAGAGTCTCTCACCGTAGTCCCCTCTTTATACTCCGATACCGTAGTGTGATCCTTGTGTGCAACGGTCACTTAAACCGATACACTAACCAGACCCCCTTGTTCAGGTCTAACAGACAATCCTATACCTCGAGGTACGAGTTCCAAAACTCCTTGGCTCCGTCACTACTTGCTGTCACAATTGCAGCTGGGTAGTTTTAATAGGTTTGTAAACATTAAAATGCAAACTGTGGCATTGGCAGTCTATTACGACTTACCCTTGACAGTGCCTCGATCCATGGAATGGACTCCTTACGTGTAGCCTCAAAGTGCATAAAAATGTCAGGAGTCCACTTAAATACACTGGGCAAAGCGAGGATCTACAATAGTGCAAGACCAAAGGGGGTGGCCCTGCCCTGCCTCCTCCTGTCACTGACGGGTGCAGGACGGGCTGCCCTTGACCCGTGCTTCGCCTGGGCTCGGCCAACATGCATCCCGAGCAGCGATGCTCCCTTGTGCTCATAAAGCGCCAATCAAGAACAGCTGATTGCCGTGCAGAGGATACTTGGACTTGGAGTCCCCAATGGTCGCGTCCCGCGACGGCTTCCTCTTCAGGAGCAGCAGGCAGCGTAAGATGTCATCAGAGCACCACTCCAGCACTAGGATTTCCACTATAGACTGGTAAATTAAGGGCACCACACAGTAGTGCAACACACTACAGCCAAGTCTCTCCCCCGGTGCAGCGGGCTCCCTTGCACTCATAAAGCACCAATCAAGAACAGCTGATGGCCGTGCAGAGGATTATGGGACTTGGAGTCCCCAGCGGTCGCTTTCTGCGACGGCTTCATCCTCAGTATCAGGAGGCAGCCCAAGATGTCATCAGAGTACCACCCCAGCACAGGATTTGCACTACAGACTTGTAAATTAAGGGCACCAAATAGGGTGACCAACTGCCATGGGTGCAAATTCAGGACAGTGAGTGTAAAAATTCAGGATAAAGGGTCAAAATTCAGGACGAAAATTCAGGACAGAAGGTCAGAATTCAGGACAAAAATTCGGGACACAGGTAAGTTTTACAGACACATCAGAGGAGGTCGCACAATATTACATAAGTAAATAGACAACCAACACAAGTGCAAGTCAAAATAAATTTATATTAGGTTGAGACAACCTTGCACTGCATCTGTTGTGTGCGCGAGTAAAACTTAAACACTTGCGTTTGCATATTCAAAAAAAAATAATCAAAGCTGAAGACTACTCAGATCTTACATGCCCCCTCGACCCTATTGAAAAAAAAACACCAGATCCACAGCACAAATGCCGAAACTGTGCACTATTGGAGCAAAAGAAATAAACAATGATTACGCCAACCTTTACTACTGCCTTTCCCTACTAGATTTAATGCAGATGGTCTTTTATTTTCCTGCTAAAAGTGGTAGAAGGGAGGAAAACAATTCAAGATTATACTTTCGATTTAGTCATGCTGTAATGGACCACAGACTCCGAATTTCAATTTGGTGGATTTATTAGAAGGCCAAAAATAATTGAATATAAACACACCTCAATATCAGAGTATATAGGTACAGAAAAATCAATACAGAGCCGATTCTACGAATATAAGTCATTCGGCACAGAAGGCATAATATGATGAACTCCAAAATCAAAATACAGCAAAGAATAGAAGCGGAGTCCAATTCTCTTTTCATTTAAGAAGGAGCAAAATCTTTCCCTACTCTGCTCTCAATGAGGATCCTACCTATCTCCCTTGTATCATATCCCAAAGGTGTCAGCACGTGTTGACTTCCTAAGAAGTACTCACGTCAAATGGGTCTGATAGCTTAAAGCTATGGAGCTCGCTCTAAGATGCTCCTTCTCCTCCGAAAGCTGGCAGAAGTCTCCCGAATCTGTCCCTGCGCATCATACAAAAAGACAATGTTCAACCCACAATACGTCATGTTAAAACTTTTTCTATTTGCAACATTTTTCAGTAAGTTTCCACAGAAGCTTTAATTAAGTCGACTCTTCTTCCAGTGGCCTTGGTTCCCAGATAGGCCAGGCACAAAAAGCAGATCCTCCCCTCTCGCCTTGCAGTCTTCTTCAAAGACATTCCGGGTATCTCCTTAAATCTAAGAATAACGAGGTCGAATTCCTGCACCTGCAGTAGGATGAGAACACACTGTCTTCGAGCACAACAGAATTTATTTAATTAATTCTTGAGCAACCAAGGAGAAACGAAACTCAAAACAACCTACAATTTGGGCCTACAAATCGGGTAACTTAAACTAAACATGATTACATTATATGAGTATAATTTCCTCCTGCACATTACACATACAGGAATTAAGTTTTCTAATACACGCAAATCCTACTTAAACGTGCTCACTTCATTTTAATACTAATATGACGTAAATAAATGCATCTTAATAATCATAAAACACTGCACACAACAAAAATACATATGAGTGCGTTTATATCAGAGTATAGTGCACCCCCACAATTTAGAGTGCTGTAAGCGCTCTATCAACAATAAAGGACAATTGTATTTTTGTATTTGTACCATTATCACTGCTTGTGTGACAGTTTAAGAGGCTAACAGTGGATGCACCTGGGTAACGTGCCAAAATGAAACCTCCACCTCCCCAGAGCTTGGCCCCTGGTGAGGTGACAGGAGCCCATAAACAAAAGCAGTTTCCCATGCCCTGGGCTCTGGCAGGAAGAGACCCAGCAAATGCTGTCCCTGCGCAGAGAGGCGCATTATCATCTGTATGTGATAATTAGGCCGACATACAGAATGATAATGGTCCGATAGCAGTCTGTGCCAGGTCGGGGAGGGGCCACTGATCACAGCAAGAGCGCGAGCTGGACCCTGCAGTGAGAGTTACAGGACTCTCAAGCTGCTTGCAGTGGGCAGCTTGCTCTAAAGTCCGAAATTACGGACAAAAGGCGTCAGTGAAAGGATTCGTCAAGGACAACGGACAAGGGGCCCAAATAACGGGCAGTCCGTGAAATTTACTTACGATTGGTTACCCTAGCACCAAACAGTAGGGCAACACACTACAGGCAAGTCTCTTCCCCCGGTGCAGGGAAGCTCCCTTGCACTTGTAAAGCGCCAATCAAGAACAGCTGTTGGTCGTGCAGAGGATTATGGGACCTGGAGTCCCCTGTGGTCGCATCCCGCGAGACTGTTCGTCCTCAGGAGCAGCAGGCAACCTAAGATATCATCAGAGCACCATCCCAGCGCAGGATTTCCACTATAGACCCGTAAATTAGGGGCACCACACAGTATGGCAATAACACGCACCTACATTTTTTTATTTTTTTTTATCAAACAAGTTAGATCGGTAAGTAAAAAAGAACAAGCATTGGCATAGCCAATAGGTCTCGCGTTTAGGTCCTCATAAGTGTTTAGCCAGAGCTATTGGCTCTGGCAATGTTTTTAAGATTTTTTGTAGAGCAGTGTGGCTGCTGTGCAGCATGTTAAAAAGTTGCAATAAAAAAGTGTTATAAGTATTTTTGTTACTGTAGATATAAAACAGAAGATATTATGTACAACTAAATGACCCTATTAAAAAAGCATTTACAATGCAATCGGTCTTGCATTTGTGAAAGTTAGACCTATTGGCGTTGTAAATGACAATGTTTTTTTTATTTTTGTTTGGAGTGGAATGAGGATTTAGGGACGACATGGAGAGAGTAAGTGACGGGCGAAGCTGTAACCGATCAGAAACAAAAACAAATGTAAATCAATGCCAGCCATTTTAATGCTTTACCACACATTGAGCATGTATCCTGCATGGCTAATAAGGGAAGCTTTATAGCGTAACTTATTGAGTATAACGTAGCCTGAATCAAAGTCAGGGTAGCTGCCAAAAAGCTCCTTGTGGCTGCCGTCTCATTAGCACTGCAGACTTCGTTGGCTGCACTGCAACACAAGCATTTAGTTCTGCATAGTTACTTCACCAGGGCCATCATGAACACGGGAAATGTCATTTGTAACACATATATTTTGAATGGAAAGAACTGCAGATGAAAAACCAAACTATGATTTGTCTGAAGAAATATCCAGAAGAAACAAGCAACAGTTTATTCAACACGTGTTACAGGTCGCACTGCAACACCGAAATATCTTGCCCCAAGCCATAGCAAACTCAGTCAGACACAAACTTTACAAATGAAAGAATTACTGGAATAACCGAAGTCGTGAATGTAATTCTAAATCCTATGGGCTAAATACATGCAGTCGATGTTACGCATATTTTTTATCTTACTACGCAGCCACCCTTATACTGAGGTTATAATGACAGCTACCAGCACACGTAATAATTCAATCAAATAGATGTAAGTAAAACAATGCTGCATTTAGCAGCCCACTGAGGATAAGCACGAGGAGGGCAACAAATAAATTAGATACGCTCTTACATCATGGGGCCACCCGCCCTAGCAAAGATGGGGCTATGAGAGAAACTTTTGAGCAAGAGACAATGATCTAGACAGTAAGAAACTGTGGTTCCCTGTTGAGCTGTGATAGCGGTTTCCGCGTCCACGGGAGCACGTAGAACATTATGTCCGCTCACAGCTTCAATCTTTGCCACAATAGTTGTCTTGCGCCTTCGTCCAGTAATAGAGCGAAGGAGGAAAACACGGGACTGAAGCCTAAAACCAGAGCGTGGACAATGTGACACCATCCAAGCCCTCCCAAGCCCCCTCATGCCGAAGCATGGCCTGGACGTCCATTGTGGGACCATTAACACACCAACAGGGGTCAGCGCGTGGTAACGTTCACTCGCTGTACAGCCTAGCAGTAAAAGCGCCATTATTTCCGCTGGGTGCCGGGCAAACAGAAAATAAACTAAAAAATTACCCAAGCTTAGCGCAATTTTGAGCACTGAGGACGTGGGCAACATAGACTAGGATTGGCAGCAAGCCTGCCGCCACTTTCACGTGATGTTTAAAAAATCAAATAGCCTTGGAAAAAACGGACAATATATATATATGTGTGTATATATATATGCACATATATACACACAGCCACAACACTCACGCACAAAGCTAAAGACAACAGCAGTGTGAGCTTCACTAGTCTTGGAGCATCTCACTAACATACATGTCTCAAAGTGGGTAAAGAGTATGTCAAGGCAGCTGGAGAGCACATGGACTCTTAGCGATACAGAAGGAAACAAAATAAAACAGATATCAAAAAATACAATAAGCCTTGCTTTGTTGACCTACCTGCTTTGACAATGCTTTCTGCCAATGTTGTGCAGCATCGGAAGTGCGCGCGCGAAAGTGAAAGCAATGAAGCTGACGAGGAGGGAGGGGGGAGGGGATTCACGCGTGCGTGAAAGTGAAAGCAATGAAGCTGACGAGGAGGGAGTGGGAGGGGGGAGGGGATTCACGCGTGCGTGAAAGTGAAAGCAATGAAGCTGACGAGGAGGGAGTGGGAGGGGGAGGGGATTCACGCATGCGTGAAAGTGAAAGCAATGAAGCTGACGAGGAGGGAGTGGGAGAAGGGAGGGGATTCACGCGCGCACTGTAAGGCTTAAGGAGCCATTACAAAAGCCAGATGGCCTGTGCACGTTCACGCGATCGTGAACGCAAGCTGGTGGCCGGAAAAAGCCTCTGGGTAGCACTTTTAAAACCCATTTACTAAATGTCTCGCCAGAGCAGCGCATGCGCTGGCTCAGGCGAGACCTAAAAAATGAGCAAATGCCTTTTTTTTCTTTCTTTTTTAAAATCGGGTGGGTGGAAATGAAGCAACACGAGGAAGGTTGGGTTGAACACCAAATCAACACAGGAGGGTGAGTAAAAGCAGAAAGGTTGGTTGGAGGAGACGACGAAGCAAAGGGGCGGATCGAAAGTAACACAGGTTGAGGGGAAAGCAACACGAAGGGAGCGGGTTGTGGGGCAATGCAGAGAGGCGCACGGGCAAGCACAAAAAGGAGGATGGCTGGCAGAGGCAGTTGACCAACAAAGAGGAACATTGAGTAAAGGGGGAGAGTCACTTTTGGGGAGGACCGAGGGTGATTTGCATACGCTTGGTTCCAGTCTGCAGTTGCACAGGAAGGTAATGACTTATAATAGTATTCAAGAATCTGCTCTAGAAATTTTTAACTGAAGCAAGGACCTATTAAAATGTTGGTCTCCAGGTCAGATGTGCCATCTTTCAAAGTTACAAATTGTCAGTCAATTTAAAATTATTTGGAAAATATGTTACAGGGATTAGCTTGGGGACTTTACAAATGTGTGTGCTCTATCAAATGTCCCATAAAGTAAAGCGAGTTATTCTCCTCCTACGAAATGGGACTTTCCCTCTTAACAATTTAAAAGCTAAATGAAAAGCCGTAGTTCCGATATCTGAGACATGTAATGTATGTAACCTGGGTCACCAAGATCTTTTCCACGTATTGCATTTCTGCCCATTTTTAAGTGAAACCAGGAAACATTTGAAATATCCTCTAATAATGAATTTTAATTTATTGACACATGGAGACCTGTTGCACTTTATCTCTCACCCTCGATCTCCTTAGATTTAATATATGATATTTAAAGTTTTTAAAGGTGTTATTTAAAGGTTTTTTTAAACAAATTTTGCATATTGTGCTTTTAAATATTTAATCTGATGAAATGTGCCGATCGGCGATGTTGTTCCTTGCATGTTGCTGTTGATCTCAGTAGTAGTCTAGATCAATAATGAAAAGTGGCACAGAAAGGAAACAATGGGTTTGAAAGAGAGCGAAAACATTAGGAGTGACTTATGGAAGAGGAGACGTGTCACTATTCAAGGAAGTGTGCTCCAAATAAGGCTGAAGGCCATACCATGACATTTGATTATCCCATCATCACACTGCACTGCACTGGGAACTTTAGGGGACTCCATCCTCCAGTATTCCAAGCGCCAGGAGGCGCTGATGCGTTGTTTCGCGCCAGGAGGCGCACAAAAGCTGCTCCGGGATACCACGGCGCAGGAGCCCATCAGGACTCCATCCCCCAGTATTCCAAGCGCCAGGAGGCGCCGACTCGTTGTTTCGCACCAGGAGGCGCACAAAAGCTGATCCGGGCTCCCGCAGCACGGGACGCGCCCGGACCACGCCCAGGCAAAGCCTGTGCCAAGGGCGGGTCCGTCTGTGCCCGTCAGCGCCAGGAAGAGACGGGGCGGGGCCACCCCCTTGGTTGTTTTAAGTTGTTGCTGCAAATCATTTTGTGCACAATTTGAGCTCCTTACGGCCTGGACTGACTTGGTTAGAAGGTACTGAAGTTGACCTCATCCCTCATTTTGACATTTTATTGACTGTGATTGTGTCTATGTGTTTTT
This sequence comes from Calotriton arnoldi, assembly GCA_963921515.1. Lineage (NCBI taxonomy): Eukaryota > Metazoa > Chordata > Amphibia > Caudata > Salamandridae > Calotriton > Calotriton arnoldi. The sequence goes on along the minus strand of CAWUFW010017726.1, from coordinate 57,901 downwards.
AAATGCCCCCCTGACAGTTTTTAATTGATATTGGAACATAATAGCTCCTCTATGGGGAGTCTAAGCGGGTGGCAGGGTGTTATTTTGAAACAGCCTCCCTTGGTGTCTTCTGATTAGACCAGAGATTACTGAGGGCACTTTAAGAGATGGGCAAAAGAAAAGCTCAGGGTCCGGTACATCATAATAAAAGGCCCTCTAGTGCTGTTTGCCATGAGACAATGGACAGGATAGAGTCCATCTTGAGTGAATGCCATGACTCTCCGCGAGGTAGTCCTACTAGCTCTGCGAATGTCCCTGGAATCATGACAGTTATTTCCCCTGAACCGCCCCTAGCAAAAAAACGGCCAATGCAAATACCATTGATGTTTAAAAAACATAACAAACGACAAAGTAAGGTTTCGGTTATTGGGCCCTCTGACGTGGAGCCCGGTCCAACCATTACTCCATCCTGCAATGAATCGAAAAGTGCTCCCACCACAATATCGACTGTACACATTGAGTGCCATAATAGATTTGATGTCCTTGCAACTGAGGAAGCTGGGGTTGGGGCAGTTGGAGCTGATTCTGAAGAAACATGTACAATCTCTGTTGGTGAAATACAGGCGCTGAAAGAACTAATCGAGTCCCTGAGAGACGAGGTCATCACACTCCGAGTAAAGGTTGCCAGCTTAACAGAGAGGGCTAATGGTGGGAAGGTGGCTCTACCAGAGACTTTGTTATCTTTCCCGACCAGGGCTACAATGGGGGTTGAAGTCTGTAGCTCGGGTAATACAAACCCACGGCAAGATTCTACTATGATTAGGAGCACTCACCTACCGCCACATAGCACCAGAGACTGCAGCCTTAGAGATACACATAACCTATTCTCAGGAAATCCGCTAGGTGCTGGCCAAGGCAGGGGTGGGCGTAGGACGGTAGATAGAGGTGAGATCACATTGGAGGAAGGGAATATTCCCAAGTCAGCCCAGGGGGGTGGGGAGCAGATAAGGGGACTGTAAGGGATGGTGTCTATATGAGATCCAGGGAATGGGGCAATCGAGCAGTGATCTACCTCACAGAGGTCCCCAAACTTTCTTCAGTGAGATTTGAAGACCATTACTCACTCAAGAACAAGGTCATCTACTGGTTTACGTCCACCCAACACTGTTATTCAATCATCAGAGATGACATTATCTGTAAAAAGAATCCCTATGCTGGGTTCATCTTGGGACATGATTGAAGTTAGCTTTTTTGATGAGGGCATGATCACTGGATTACTGTTGATTGACTCACGCACAATCGACCCTGCGAATTCCCTTAACTCCATCAGATAGAGATCCCCTGCTGGACCCCCCATTAGGCCAATGTTGACACCTTGTGGACCTGCCCCACCAGGATTGCCCACACTTAATATGGACAAATGGAGAGGGCAAAGCTGCCTCCCATATGAGGAACAGACGAAATCAGCTATTAACAGAAGTCCTTTAGGCTCATCAGCGTCATTATTCTTAAGCCCTCCTCTACTAAAAGCCCCTTCACCCTTGGTCCTGACCTCTGATTCTGAGGCTAACTGCGAGTCTACTGTTGTGGATGAAAACAGGGACGTGATTGACCCCACTCTTAAGGTTGTGGAAGGGGGGGGACTCTGCTAATTACTCTCCAAGGTTTCTTGTATGGAACGTGGCAGGGATCTCTAAGCTACTGGTTGACCCGGCATGGTGTTCTTTTATAGACTCCTTTTATGTAATTTTATTCCAGGAAACCTGGAGCTTGCATATCCCGCACAGAAGTGGCTTCTCCGTCTATGCTATTAATGCCACCAGAAAGGAGCTGGGTAGACCCTCAGGAGGCTTAGCAGTATGGGTTAAAATTGCTATAGCGATTAAAGTTAAGCTCCTCAATGTTGAATCCCTAGACATATTAGCACTGGAGCTTACCTTCTATAGTGGACAGAAAATTAGGATTTTTAACGTATATATAATAGAGTGGTGCGGGGCTCGGAGGAAACTAATACGATTTGTACTCTAGACCTTGCCCTGTCCCATTATACAGATAATGTCCCTGCACTAGTGGTGGGCGATCTCAACTGCACATTCAAACCACTCGCCCCGATTTCGTCAGATCTGACTGACGAGTGGGATTGTGAGTGGCAAATCCCCCAGCAAGACCTCCCTACAGTCAGGTGGACTGAGAGAGGAGTCCAGGTGCTGGCTCTCACCATGCAGCATGATCTGAGAGCCACGAAAGGGAGAACCAATTCTGACCCAAATGGAGACTTTACCTTTAATAGACCTGGCCACGAAAGCAGAATAGACTAATGCCTGGTATCTCTCAAACTTTGGCACTTAGTCAAAGATATGGCAGTGGTCAAAAGAGCCGATAGTGACCATAATGCCCTAGCCCTTACCCCCATCAAGCAGGGCACTCTTGAACCTGATATAAGGGGTAGTACTGACTTGGGTGTCCTTTCAATTACGAACAACCAGAGGGCGATCAGAGGGGGTTGGGTGGAAGAACATCCGGGGGCCTTAGAAGCAGCTAAGGGTAAAGTTTGCCTGGTACTAGAGGAGCTAGCAACATACCCTGTTAATAATGTTGTGGAGATTTTGGGATCCTGTCATGAGACATTATATATTGAGATCAGGTAAATGCTAAGTCAACCGCGTAAATCTCAGAAAAAGGAAGGAAATTGTACACCACAGAGGTCAGCCCCCCAGGGTGCCTGGTATACCAAAGATTGCAGGATTGCAAAGGAGGCGCTTGTATGGGCAGTCAAGCAGAAAGTACGCCCTGTGGTCGTGGTATGTAGAGCTAAGTACAGGCAGGCAATCGAGACAGCAAAGAAGGAGTGGGAGGGCTCCTTGTGGTCCTCCCTACGGAGTGCACTGTTAGCTAAAGACCCAAAGAGTTTCTGGAGTAAAGCTGCATATTGGCTTAAGGGGACAGGAGAGCCCTGGAATTCACAGTTCAGCCTGAGGAGTGGGTAGTGCATTACAGTTCCCTTTATGAGTCTAACAACACAATAGCTGAGGAAGTGATTAAGGGGTGCGGGGAGGTGCCCGGTCGTGAGGGTGGCGCTCTCCATTTCACTTTAGAAGAAACGCAAGCAACAATTCGCTTGTGCGTCCCAGCCCGTGCCCCCGCCCCCAATAGAATCCCTAATGACTTATATAAAGAGGACATAATACTCTGGGGCTCTTACATAAATCTTCTCACCAACTCAATTCTAACCAGCACTCCTATTCCCCTCTCTTGGAAAATTGAAGAAGTTGTCCCCATCTACAAAAAAGGGGACAGAGCAAAGCCAGCTAGCTATAGGCCTATAAGCCTTATTGACTCCCTCCAGAAAATCTTCTGTAAGCAAATCCTAGGATGGATCCAGGAATGGATCCTAGAGTCTCGAATCCTGAGTGATTTTCAAGCCGGTTTCCGCGCAAAAATAAGCACCTTGGACCAAGCTTTCCACCTCCTTTGTATCTATTGGAAGGAAGTGGCAGGCAAAGGAGGAAAGCTCTACGTGGCCTTTGTTGACCTATGGTCTGCATTTGACCTAGTCCCGCGAGCTAGCCTATGGAAAGTTTTAAAGGAGCAGGGCATACGGAGAAATCTTTTAGATGTTTTAATCAGATTACATTCATCCAACACAGCACAGGTGAGGTGGGGGGAGAACAATAAAGTTACAGAAACCTTCCCAGTATAGCGCGGAGTAAGGCAGGGATGTGTTCTAGCCCCCTCACTTTTCACTCTTTTTATTAATGGTGTAGTTGACCATCTAGACAGAGATGGGTGTGATGCTCCAAATATCGGCGCAAAAAGAGTTCCTGCCCTTCTTTTTGCCGACGACACACTCTTAATTTCTAAATCACTGCATGGATTACAACAGCTTTTGAATGATTTTATCAAGTTTTGTGATGAGCGGGGTCTGGTGCTAAACGAGGCCAAAACTAAATATATGATTTTTAAGAGGGGAACGGCCAATTCTACTAAATGACCTGTGTTAGCTGGCAGTAGCAAATTGGAACAAGTTGACGCTTTTGACTATTTAGGCATTCACCTGACCCCCACAACTTACTGGGCTGCCCACATTGAGAAAATTAAACTACAACTAATTCATCAGACTGCCCACATTACTAAAATCCATAGGAAAACATTGTCTAGGCAGCTTGCACCAGCTCTGGAAATCTATAATACCAAGGTTCTAGGGGGGGTCCTTTACTGAGCAGAACACTGGGATACGGGCAACACCAATTGTTTGTCTACCATTGAGAATCGTTTTCTTAGATTCTTGGTAGACCTACCTTCTAGTACCCCTCTGATGCCCCTATACCTAGACCTTGCCCATAGACAGCTAGTACATAAATTGAATTATAAACTTCTTATGTTCTGGCACAGGTTGTGGTCTGTGCACAAGCTCGTATCCTACCGCGAGCCATTAATTGGCCTCTTGAAGTCCCCACTGATATCCTCAATCCCCTGGTTTAGATCTATTGGGGAGGCTTGGGATGGAGGGGTTTTGTTCAAACCCGGAAAGTCTGGCCATCATACCAAGGGTGAGACTGAAAGAAATGTTTTGAGAAGCTATATCAGAACAAGCTCTGGCAAAAATTGAGGGACGTTTGACTTGTGAATTCTTAAATTTTAAATCTGTTTCTCGCTTTGAGGATACCATTGATGAAATTGTCCCCCCTCTGGCACGTAAATTATTCTTGCAGTTCTGCTATAAAACCTTACCCACAAAGCTGTTTTATAAAAAGTGGTGCAATGATGTTTTTAATGATGATCTTTGTCCTGCGTGCAATGCTAGTCCAGAATCCATTGTGCATTTGCTTTTTTTCTGTCCATACTACAAATCTTCGAGGAAAAAATGGATAATTCCGCTATGTAAACTGGTCGGCCCGGGTCACTACCTTGAGGTGTTGAGAATATTGATGACTGATACACACAGAGTAGTGGTCTTTGGACTTTCCAGATATTGGCATGCACTGTGGATCAAGCGTTCCAAATGTATTGTATGACACACTTATCCTTTTTTCAGTTTTAACCTTTTTTGATCTTAAACTATTTTATGATATTTATGTTATGTAAAACCAATTATCTATATCTCGTATTTTATCAATAATGTGCTGTGTACTTTTTTGATCTTTCTGATCGAAATAAAGTTGTTGATGATGATGATGATGATTATCTTAAGTTGACACTGACTAAGCTCCCAGAGTTTAGGACCTCAGCTGAGGTTGCCAAGATGACTGATTTTCTGCAGCACCAAATGCTCTTGGCTTTATAAAGGCTTGGTATCAACTTTGGATGAATTCAAAATGTGTGGGAGAATGCAGGACACAGACAGCCTCCTCCTTTTAGGAACTTGGGCTGCTAGTAATAAATTAATGAATTAGAAAATTGTCTGTGAGGACGATAGTAGAAAGTGGAAGAGTATGAAAGGGATTGAGGTGGGAGAAAGCACAGCACCATTTCAAAACATTGAGTGAAGACATACATGTTAGTCAGGGGAGGCTCCTCCATGTGGGCGGAGGAGCGTAGCCCCACTGCTTTCTCGCAGTGCGAGAAGCAGAAACATAAAATGGTATTATGAATACCATTTTATGTTTCTGCTTTTCGCACTGCGAGAAAGCAGAAAGAAGGGTTTATTTGGGGGCGGGCGGTTTTTATTAGTCAGTCCTGCTGCAGGGCAGTGGAGGAGTGGCTTGCCCACTGTTGTGTGCTGACTGTTTGGTCGGCCCCAGGGCCGACCAAACCAGTCATACGCACTCTCCCGTTTTCTCCATGTAGGCTGCATGCAGCCTGCATGGAGAAAACGGCCTCCCCATAGACGTCTGTGCGCAGGGCCAGCTTTAGCGCTGGTGGCGCCCAGTGCAACAGTGTTAGTTGTTGCTCCCAATGACCACCTCCACCACAGATTATCTCACTAGCACCCTTTAACAGTGACAAAGTCTCCATAACCACTCTCTCTCAGATGCATTGAATTAGTTATATAGCACCACTCATACCAGTAAAGGATGTCAGAGCACTTTGCCTCACACACACATTACACAGAGACAATCAATCCTACGTGTGTAAATCAGTGTATAGGAAATGTTACATAAGCCAAAGGACTACAGGGTGTAGGAGTCACATGTCATCCATACTAGTAGGCATATATAGGAGTGCTTGGTGTGGAAAAGCACAAACTCAGAATTGAAAAAGAAACAGCATAGTTGGGAGTTCTCTTTAATAATAAGAATCAATTTCTACCCAAATTGACCCTTTTTGCAACATTATTCTATGCTCTAATGTATACTTTGCAGAGTGTATGCAGTTCTATGATGAAAGTTAATAGCTCACTGTTCTATATTAGGACTTAAAGTTATAAATTGCAAGTTACAAAAGTATGTCTCTTTTAAAAGCAGTAGCCTGCTGACCTAATTACATGATTTGCGCTCTGTATTCTACATGGTCCACGTTCTTTGCAGCAGGCATATTAACACTCTGCACTGCCTTCACAGAAGGCAAAACCCGAACTATACAAAACTCCGATCTCTCTCCAGGAAGAACATTAATCATGGAAGTTATCTTGACATTTTTATGTTGCTTGGTAATTGCTGGAGGAAAGGAACGCAGCAGCAGATGCTTTAAAAATATAAAAAAAACTTACAAACATGGTGCCCCCAGGAAGCCAGCACCCGGTGCGGTGGCACCGGTCGCACCGCCCTAGAGCCGACCCTGCCTGTGTGGAAAGCATCCCAGCCAATCACAATGCTGCCATTGCAGTGTTGTGATTGGCTTAGGGGAGGAGAGGGAGGCTGCCTGCTTCCTGGGACTCGGAGCAGAGAGAGGAGACGAGACGCAGGACTGGAGGCGAAGGTAAGTTTTAATTTAAATTTTTTTAATTAACCCCCCTCCCCGCATGACCCCCCCCCCGCGAGTAATGCCGGCCGCGGCTGATGTTAGCACTACTGACAAAAAGAAATCACCGGGTATGGGAAAAAGGCGAATGCTGAGGAGGGGTAAAAGGATCTTTATGTGCAGAATTTGGGGTGCAAAAGGAAGGGCCTTCTTGGAAGTGTCTCTGGGTGTTATGCTTGACATTAACCTCCTCTAGGATCATCTTTGAACCTGTGGCGAACCAATTAAAAGGGGGTCTATAGTGCCAGTGGAGGGTTGTGCTTTAGTATGCTAGGGGGCTTGGATCTCTTATTAATCTCTTAAGTGATTGTGGTACAGATGTCGCACAAAGCTTTTTGTCGTAAGCTGTAAGACTAACTATCCTGTACCGTAGCTCTATCGTGTTACCTAATTCAGAGATCCCCCTCCTTTCTATAACATTTAACCACACACAACCAGAATGCCTCCATACTCTTCAAAATGGGCGATTTAAAAAAAAAAAAAAATGGTAACCACTGTCTCAGAATGAAATATCTGCAATTAAATTAATAGACTTGAACTCTTAAACGCCTGAGTTCGACCTTATTAGAATTTAAACTGATTCATAGGTATGCTAAAAATGGCGTTTGAAATTATGTCAACCTGCGTGCAAGGGAGTTTTGTGTTATTACCACAGGGGAGACCAAATCGTGTCTGCACTGTAATTTTAGCCTTACCAACGGGGCGCGTTAATAAATGCTCGCTCCATGCCCAAACACAAAACCGAAATTGCCCTGATCATTCAAACTCTCAACCTGGACTGCCTCTTTGTCACCGAGACGTGGGCTAGGGACTACTCGGGTCCCGACTTGACAGACGCTGTCCTCCCTGGGTATACCATTCTCAGATGCGACCGCCTAGTCCGCAGAGGAGGCGGCCTGGCCCTGGTGGCTCGGGACTCCCTTAGATGTACCCTTAGCGCTGTGGATGGCAACCCTAGCTCCCTACTGGTGGTAGCCTCATTTGGGATCAAGCTATCCGATAACTACAACCTCTCAGGTCTTCTGGTATACCATCCTCATGCATGAGAGCCAGGTTCACGGAAACATGTTGCAAAGTATTGGAACAATTTGTTACCACCTCTCACTTTACCATCTAAGGGGATTTTAATTTCCATTTAGAAAACAAACAGGACCATGACTCAGTGCACCTCCTAGAGCTCATGACATCTTTGAGTTTCGAGCAACTGGTCCAAGCTCCTACTAACACCGCCAGTGAAGGGAGGCACACTATGTACCCCCCCAGGGCAGAGAGTTTCCGCGACTGGATTAATAAGGTCCTCAACACTATTGCCCCCTTTAAAAACTGCATCATCAGAAGAGCAAATCCATCGGCCCGTGGTTCTCTGAAGGACTCATATCCCCTAGGCGGAAATGCTGCAGACAAGAACGTAAATGTCTCGCGGACCCCTGCCCAAGGGAAAAAGACTAGCAGAAATCTCTGCTGCTGAAGTACAAACTTGCCATCTTCCAGGCCAAATACCGCTTCCTAACAGATAAAAGCAGGTCAGCAGATAATTCCTCCAGTATGCTATTCAAGGTCATCAAGGAAATCTCCGAGCCACCAGGGACACAGCTGCTGACCCCCTCGCAAGATTTCTGTGACAGAGTAGCTACCTACTTTCAGGACAAGGTCCTCAAGATCTTACAGGAGTTTAGGCCTACGGAAGGTGAGGAACCTGAACCTGAGGTTGCAGAACCTGAGGTCTAGGAGCTCACTCAGGACCCCAGTAGGGAGGCCTTGAGCTCCTTCCCGCTAATTACGGTCGAGCAAACTAAAGAACTCCTTCTGGGCCTTAAATACGGCGCTCCGTCAGATACTTGTATGCCCTCCTTACTCAAACTGGCTCCTGACCCAGTAGTTAACTTCCTCTATAAGGTGTTTAATAACATACTTTCCTCCGGCGGCTACTTGACCATCTGGAAGGAAGCCACAGTTTCACCACTCCTTAAAAACCTTACGCTGACCCTTCAGGGTTGAAAATTTTTCGACCCATCTCCCTTAATCCTGCCCCTACTAAGATCCTGGAAAAATTCATCAACATTGAATTGATGAAATACGTCAAATCCCAGGAGATCTTAGACCGCTCGCAGATCGGGTTTTGTGCCGGTCACAGCACTGAGTTTGCCCTTACTGTGGCTATTGACCATATTCGCATGCAGGTGGATCAGGGCAGATCAGCGAAGTTGATCATGCTCGACCTTTCGGCGGCATTTGACACCGTCTCACCGGCGCGCATGGTTCAGCGCTTGCAGGAAGTGGGAGTCTCGGGTAAGGCGTTGCAGCTCCTCCACTCCTTCATGTCAGGGAGAGCGAACACTGTCAGCTGCAGAGGCTTCAGAGCAAGGGACTATAGCCTTCCCTTGAGCCCCACCCTCTTTAACCTTTATGTGACCCCCCTGGCCGAGCTGGTGAGATAATTTTGGTTCCAGGTGCTGTCCTATGCGGACGACACCCTAATCATTGTTTCCATCTCAAATGATTTGCAAATGGTCGCAGGAAAATTCAATCAGTGCATGACCAGCATTATTTGTTGGATGAAGGGTAACTCACTTAAGATTAATGCTGACAAAACCGAGGTACTGGTATTTGGCTCACAGAGTTCCATCTGGTCAAATGCCTTGTGGCCTACGGACTGCGGTCCCCTTCCTGTCCCGGTTAGGACAGCGAAAAATCTGGGGGTCACTTTCAACAAGGGTCTGACCTTTGACGCTCAGGTCAGCCGCACTGTCAGTACATGCTTCTATATCTTAAGAACCCCTCAGAAAGGTGCTGCCATATATTCCACCTGAACTGCATCGGTCCACCATCATTGCACTTTTCACCTCCCGGCTGGACTACTGCAATGCTTTGTACCTTAACATCAATGCGGCGTCCCTGGACAAGCTTCAGGTTGTACAGAACACAGCGGCCAGGTTGATCCTTAACATCCCTAAGCACCAATCAGCCAGGCAGGGGATTTGCACCTTGCACTGGCTCCCCATTAGGAAGCGAATATCCTTCAAAGTCCTGAGCATTGCTTTTAAGGCCCTACACAGCAAAGGCTCGTCGCAGTTGAAAACCATGTTCAAATGGTTATTTCCGGGAGGACCCTGAGATCCTCCACCCAGAAAAAACTGGTCTCTCCGAGATTCCGCAGGGCCAGATGGGTCGGTCACTCCTTTTCTGTAGCGGCAGCCAAACTTTGGAACTCTCTGCCTTCCGTCATCTCCAACGTGGATTCTCTTTTCTCATCCTAGTGGGCGCCTACGTGCTTCTTTCTTCTCCTCCATCTGCCCAGCACCTTGACACCTTCGGGTATTAGCGCGCTCTATAAATTGTATCCTATCCTTATGCTCTGTTGCATGGGTCTCAGTGTTCTGGGACAGTTTCTCACCTCAGTTCTCCCATATAGAGTAGCTTCCCCATAGACCCCGTGTACCAATACTTGAATAGGTAAGTAATGCAGTTCTTACTGCTCTCCGCTGAAGCTCACTCGCTAACGTCCCACGCTCCCATCACCCTCACCCCCGAAGTCGGAGTTCATGGAGTCACAGTGCCGCTCCTACTGTCTGAGGGAGGACATGATGCTCGGTGACCTGGAGGCAGCAAACTGAAGGGTCACAAAAGGAATATTTTGTAGTATGGGGGAACACGTAGCACGAAGACCGTAAGAGTCAGAACAGCACAAAGCGTATTTATGAACAGGGCTTTGGCTGCACAAATGGACAGACTGAATTTAAGCCCCAATCTCTTGTCGGTCACTCGCTCTTTCCTCTCCCCGTGGCCTCCACTTCACGTGCACCACCGGACCTACGGAGAAAGCCTCCATGTAATTATGAACCAGAAGCGCTAGCTGCTTTTGCTGTCAGCTTTCAAGAGACACTTCCGGTCTCAAACTGCGAACAACACATTGAAGTTCAGATCATGGTGGCCATCTTGGATAAGGTTTCCCATATCTGCACAATCGTAGCTATGAGGATCTTGGATATGGACACACATGCTATCTATTACAGCTGAGCTGCTAATAATACTATGAGAGATTTATGATGAACTTGGAAAAGTTAATCTAGGAATGCTACTGTCGAACATACATGGTCACATCCGGCAACACCTACCAGAGAGATTTCGGCTTAGAGCATTACTTACACTGTGGGAGGGTGTGGGCTGCGTGCACCTGGACACAGACATAAAACAATAATACATTTCAGAAATGCACTAGCGCAACCTCGACGTGAAATCGAGAAAAACACACTGTTAGGAAGGGAGTGAAAACAGGACTGATCTATCGTGAGAATTACTTTCCCCCCCAAAAAAAGTAGTCCGTATTGCGGATTTATCTAGTACTTGGTCCTTGCTCTCGGGTAGGAGTAAACACAGGAATAGGCATGACAAATGCATGCCATGAACAAAAAGAAAGCAAGATTATGAGAGTGACAATGTAACCAGCTAATTACAAGCCTATGGGTGGGCTTGAACCCATATAGTGAATACAGCATATCTTGTAGCAGTGCATGCGTGCTGCCTAGGCTCGATTTAAAAAGCCACACAAACAAAGCTCATGAAAAATATATGTAAAATAAAAAATGTGTACAGATTTCGTTTAATATGTCAGAGGACACAAAACATTTCAGTTTCCATATTCCTAAGAGATCTCTGAGGTGAAGTCTGTTAGATACTGGATTGCGAAATCATTTAGAGTTATTTACTAATCGTGTTTTTGCCTCAGGCATACTGAGTAATTGAAGCGGGAATAGGAAAATCATTATAATTGCTGCTATGTAAAGAACATAAAGTTCTTTTCACTGCCTATCAAGATGAGCGATAGGTTTATCCTTGAATCTCTTCAACACAGTTCTAATACATGTGAAATAGGTCCTTCCATTACACAGAAGAGCATCATATTTGTATTTTACAGTGAGTGAAAGGTTAACACACATTCACTGGCACTCAAAGAATCTGCATATATCACTACAACATTAATCACAATAAGAAAGACCGACCCATTGGAGAACACCTTTACATCCCCAAGCATATCATTAATGAAATGAAAAGGGTGGCCAATACTGGTAGCTTCAACACACACAGAGCAAGAAGCAGATATGCATTGAAAAATGATGCAAACATTTCAGTCTTCGCAAAATGGATTAATCAGGGCAGAGAATTTATTCAAAGAACAGCAGACTACAATACCCAGCTTTTATCCTCCCTTTTCTCTAAACCTGCAAATCACCTTCACACACTCTAAAATAACATTAGAAATAATACAACAAACAGAAATGAAAGTTTCCTGACTTTATTAAACATGCATTTACTTTCCACTCATTCACACCATGATTAATGTATCAACAGCAATTAATATTTCTTTCTTCCGCTGTGCAAACTTGTGTTTACCTTTCATATTCTACAATTGTTAGTTTACTCTTTCCTACAAGGTCTGTTTCAGTTGCATTATTACACCATGAGGATGTGGTCTTGAATATTAGTAATCTTAAATATGATTTAGCTTAACAAAGGCATCTCTCTGCAAAATTCCGTTTTGTTTTTTTGTTTGCTTTGAAAAAAAGATGGTTGTGTCATTAGCTCAAACAAATAGGTGAACTCTTCCAGTTCACTGCTCTTCTCTCCCAGGTCAATTGAAAGAGTTTTTCCTACATGCACGAGGAAGTGTATGCTGACTTTCTCAGTGCGGTTTTGGTAATGCACAGATGAGGAAATATGGCTTGCCAAACATTGTTCTGTACACCTCACACCGCGAAGTCTAATAGGGAAAACTGGGATGTAATTGCCCTGACCAGGAGAAGGGCAGTTGATTAGGATTAAAGCCTTGTATTACATTTAAAAAGATGTGATAAAATATTGGGGAATATTCACAAGGAGCTATCGCCGAATTAACGGTACTTTATCGCAGCCAAAGTCGTGATAAATTTACCTCCCCATTCACAAGCCGGTGTTAACAGCCCACAGCACCAGTTTACCCGCGATAGCAGCCGCAAAAAACATCGCCACAGAGGACCCTCGCAAATATCGCTAATGAGATGCAGAGTAGGCGTTCCCGTGACAAAAGCCGAGACAACAGCACACCTCAACATACACAACGACCAGCCACATCCGCGATAAAAACACAAAACAGGCGATAAGGCACGTTAGCACCAGGAAATCTACACCTGCTCTGACCTGGTGTAAACTCGGACGGCAGCCAGCACCACAAAAGGGAGCACAGCCCAGGGCCACATCCGAAGGGCAACAGATGCCATGGAGCCACACATCATGCAGCCCAGACACCCACGAGGGCCACAACACCCACCTACACCACACCCAGGCCCGCAACACCTCCCCCCCCCCCCGGGACCACCCCCAACCCCGAAAATGCACACCAACATCACGAATCCCAGAACAAACATTTTGCCTGATGTCGCAAAAGCAGGAAAATAAACATACATGCGTGGCCAGAAAATAGAGAATCAGTCATACAGCAATGCAATCACCAACACAAAAGACCATACAAACAAAAGCAGAAACAACCCTTAGGATGAGTCCTAGCTGCTCCTCACTGGACAATCCGTAGCACACAGCCTGAAAGACCAAATCCTAGAGAAGAAGGTGTGCCATGCGCCCAACAAAGGAAAGAGAGGGAGAGAGCGAGGGAGAGAGACGGAGTGAGATAGCACAAGCAGCGCAAGGCCGCTCGGGCACCTGGCTCCACATGCCAACATGTGTGTGTGCATCGCCATCCGTACACCATGAGCCCAAGGCCGTGTCCCAATCTCAGCGCCAAAGCCACATCACATTCCGAAAACGCAAGTAGTAGTCAGACAAACATCAGGGATGAAAGCACCATTGTCCCAATGCAGAATGCGGGAGGACACCTGCACCTCTGACCTTGGTCCAGAACGCGCCTGTAACACCCTGATAGAGATGCAATGGCAGATGGGGATGACTCCCACACCACGCATTCCGCAAATGAACCATCTGACTCATCCACAGCCCACACACAGAAGCCCCTGCCTGTGGTACCCCTGCATGGGATGTCCTTGACACTCACGGAAACAGCAACCCATAACCCACAACGTTGCACACACATTCGAATCATTGCTCAGAGCTGTGGCATATCCTCCACACAACTGCCGCAGTCCAGAAGAGTGCCTGTTCACGAGATGCACCAACGCAATGGCAAGCCATACCGGGCACATGCACAACCCCCATCACATGGAACAGTACCGTGCACGTATGCTGCATTTACTGGGCGCACTGCCACTGGCAGTGCTGCGTATCAGTTACAGGCTCAGCTTCCGCATTGCCCACGTCACCTGCGTCCAGCCCTGGTTCCACTGCCTAACATGCACATTCGAGTGTCCCATGGATGTCTGCCTATCCAACACAACTGTTGATGAATTGGACTATGACTCGTGTCTGCGCCCCCTGTTGGATCACGAACAGGAGTGTAACCGAGACAGCCGTGCATGGGATGCCTTGACATACTGCGTATGTATTGGTAGTTGTGCATGGGAGATAGCACAATTTCTCGTGTGCAGTGACCACATCGAGGCGCTCCCCTATTGGGCTGTGTTGCGGATCGGTGAGACGGCGTGGGCTGATCACACCTGCCCGGACCACCTAATGGACTGGCTCACCCTGGTGTTCCTTGAACACGACAACGACGTACTATTGGAACACATTGCACATGAAGCTGCACGGGCATTCATGGACGAGTAACTACGTTCCTGCAGCCACATCCGATTGCCACCCACAGCACATGGCCCAACAACTTGTTGCATCGTGGGGATTGCTCACATATCCCACCACAACAGAGGACACGCCTGCCAACGTTCGGGCTCTGGATGCATGTGCGTGGAATAACGCGTGTGTACACACACCTGTGCAAGGCGATGCAGGTCCATGGTCGGAGCAACACAGCGTCGTCTGGCAACGTTGCCAATTTGGACACACTGCTGGGTGAGAGCACACACATGGCAATGTAGCACGACATGTGAACCTGTCGGACCCTCACACCTGATCACTGTCGGCAGAGCAGACAATGGGCGCACCCCGGAGGCAGAGCACCATGCAGACCCCACGTGAAGTGGGTCGTGCCCCCTCACACGGGGCAATGTGCAGACGCCAAACAACACATGACTCGTCCAGCAAGGCAAGGTGGGCTGTGAGCGTTGCCATCCGTGATGAATGTTGTCCATTTCAGCCCCACCATCATCTGAACCTCGACATGTACCCATGCTGCGTGTAAGTGTCTTAAGCATGTCCCTGCCTGTTGTGGCCGTTGCCTCGTCCGTACTGACACGCACATGCCAATAAAGCCTATGTCACTCCACTGGTGTCTAACTGTGAGGTGTGTTGTTTAGATTGTCCACTCGTGTGCCACAATGAGTCTCGTCACAACACAGGGAGGAACTGACTGACGCATGTGCAATGGGGGTGTGTCCCTTTGGCAAGCTCCGCCTCTGTGAGCCAGACATTGTTTTTGGATAGGTGCTGGACGACATGTGCACTTACATGACTCCAGCTATGTGTGTATGGTGTCCAACCTCTGACCATGTGAAGCAATGTCATACATCACAACAGATTGTGTCCACACAGATGTGTGTAAGTCGGTATGCGACGTAAAGTTCTGCTGTCACATGTGGTGTGGGATACCACTCCTGGCCTACCACCGTTTTGGTCACTCCTACACACGGCCCTATTCAACACATGGACGTGTGCCTACGTTGGGGTGTTGTGAGATTGCTGTTGATGTGCAATGGGGACACAGCTAGTACTCACCTTCACAGTCATCCAATTGGCCATGTGTCTCAGGGATAGACATGCGCATAGATGTCAGTTACCAGGGTGTACCTTCATGTGCAATCATCGTCCCCACATCCAGCCTTACTTCCATACGTGAGTGAACATAGTGATGACACATCTGTGTGATTTAGAATGTTTTATTCACATTCAGGTGATTGACGGAGCTGGAGCTGTACCTGGCCATCCAAGCCCACATCACATGGAAGCCCAGTGGTGGGCCAACCAGAGTCCTTTGGGGATTGCACAGTGATTGGGAAGAGGGAGAGTGCAGTCCGCAGCAGGATTGCTGTGTGATTGGCCAGCGGGGAAGAAATGGCAGTCCGTGTCGGGGTCCGGGAGAATGTCACAGGGTGTTCCGGAGGTCAGTAGGAGATATTTCCCAGGGCATGATGCATAGGTCATGAGCAGGCAGGGACAGGCCATATGGCGGTGATGGATGCTACTGCCTCCTTCCTCACACAGTAGTTCCCATCCCCTTCTCACTCCCCTGATACGGGTTCTGTGTCCGGTGTGTGTGGCGGGGTGATGGCTGCATCGCTGTGTGCCCCTGACACATCAGACTGCGTAGGTGATGGGGCAGCATCACAGTGTGCCACGGACACATCAGGGGTCGGAGCTGTGTGTGTCGATGTTCCCGCTGCAGTCATCTGGGAATGGCTCAGTGGCAGCAATGGCAAGTTGGAGTACTGCAGGGCGATGCTGTTCCCAGCCACTGCTCGCTGGTGTCCAGCCGTGGCAGACATACTTCCAGCCTGCATCTGCTCCATGGTGTCCATGGCCCTCCGCATCTGTGCCAACTCTGTGCTGTTATGGCTGGTGCCTGTCTGACCAGACAGTGCTTGTATTAGACTCATGGCACCAGCGAGGTTAGCCAAGGTCTGTGGCGGAGCATGGTGCGTACAGGGGGTGTCCAGTAGGGACTGTACGTGGTCCCTGATAGGACTCAGACACCCACGTATGGCATCGAGTTTGGCTGCCACGAGCTCGAAACGCACCCGCAGCTGATGAGCCAACTCCACCTGGCAACCCAACACACGCCGTTGGAATTCCATGTATTGGTCGGGGGTCCTGGGAGACAGCCGTGGTGGTGTGTGTTTCCTGCTGTGTGGTCTGTGCAGGTGGTGGGGTCACCTTGAGGCAGCTGGCCTGGCCTGCTCCTGGGGGTGGGGTGCAGAGGCTGTCCAACATCCGTTGGAGGGTGTCTTGACATATGTGCAGGTTGTCCTCTTCATCATCAATGGTGGGATGTGTGGTGTGCTCTGCAGGGGGTGTTGTTTGTCCCTCTGCAATGTAAAGGGGAGATGCAGGTTAACAATGTTTCACATGTATGGTGATGATTTGCAGATGTATACTTTCAGACTGCATGCCAATGTACATTGTGACTGTTTGGGGGGTGCTGGCTATTTTATGGCAGTCAGTGTGTTTTTCGACTACATGATGGATGTGTGGTAGTACCCGTACATTATCATCACACAGTGTCAGGCAATGCCAGATGTGGGTGGACAGTTACTACGCATGAGCGGAACCTGTTGTGAGCTCTGTCCTGTGGTGCTGGTGTTGCACTTTGTACCACATTGCCTTCATTGCTGATGTTCTGTGATTGCTATGTGTGTGTGCTGCATTGTGGGGGAGTAGCCCCTGCAGCTCTGATTTCGTGTAGCCTTCTCCCTTTGAGGTGGGGTGCCTTTGAATTGTGTGCTTTTCGGGGCCTGATTTGCTTTTGATTTGGGTCATGTGTGCTCGCGGACTGTTTTTGTGTCCTGGTGCATTGTTCGTCTGCTGCGTGTATTGTAAGGCATGGGTTGTGGGTGCACGTGGACACGTCGGAGTGCGACCTGCTCCTTTACGGACGTGATCCGCACTTGGCTACCTCCATGTCGCTTCGTGGGCCATGTCATTTTTTTGGGGCAGCTGCCATGCTATCGGACATGCAGTGTTACTTGCATAGTCAGTGTGGGTCACGGAGCAGCTGCTTTGCTGGATTCAGCACATGTGCACGGGTCGGTTGTGATATTGGTGATAGGGGGGGGCCCTCTGTGCACATTGTGGATGGGGGCCTACTTGGCGTTTCTATGTGTGCTGCAGTGTGCCAAGGCATTCAGGGACATGTTCCACGGTCATTGTGGGTGTGCTGTGTGCTGCGCGTAATTGTGCATGTGTGCCATTGTGCCCATCTCCCCCGTCCCCCCATCCCTAGTGGTTACTCACCCTGTTGCTGTTGGGTCAGGTCGTATCGTGCTGTGTCCAGGCCCCCCAATCCTGCCACCGTCTCCTCACTGCTGACTGCGGCCACCATTTGCTCCAGCTCATCCAGCTCCTCCTGTGTCACAGGACTCCCACCTCCAGTCGCCGTTGCTGCCTCCCTGTTGGCGGCGAGCTTATGTTTGGTCTGCCTTTTCAGATCATGCCAGCGCCTCTTGACCTCCTCCAGTGACCTCCTGGGCACTCCGACTGCATTGACCTTGGTGACGATGGCCTGCCATATTTCGGTTTGGGTTGCCAGTGGAGGTGCCGAACAGTTGTTGATGGTGTTCGGTCACCCCGTGACGATGATCTGGTCTTCCTGCGGACTGTACCCGGTCTTCCTCTTGTCGTTGCCCTTCCCCGAAAGCGGGGTTCCTGGATGGTCCTCCGTAGGGCTTGTGGTGTTCGGCTTGTCCTCTGCACTAGGTCCGGGTGCATCCATGTTGCCTCGCAGTTTGAATAGTTTTTGGGCTTTTTTTCTTCTTTCTTTTATGGTGCTTTTTTCCGCCGGCCGCGTGGGATTTACAGGCCTGTGGCTGGTGTTCGCTGATTTCTGTACCGCGATTGGCCTCATCGCATGATTTCTCGCATTTGCGTTTCGCATTTTTTGGGCGTGGTGTTGATTTTCACGCTGACATTTGACGCGTTATCTGGTGGGTATCGCATGGTACCGCCTTGTTGTGAATTCCACGTTGACACGGGGTTATTTTCCTGTGATGGGCTGCGTTATTGAAAATTGCGTTACGCTACTCTTGCGGTAGTTATCACACGTTCTTGTGAATATACCCCATAGTGTTCCAAAATTATTCTTTGTTTTGTGAACACCGAAGGGAAGTATGGTGCCATCTTGGTTCATAAAAACGAAACTCCAGCAGTGCATCTGTCTATTCATACTATAATTTCCTTTCTTATTGGGAATTTCTCGTTCTGCAGAAGAAAAGGAATGAGGAAAATGGATGTTCTTGTCAACCTATCTTACCTCAGCCTGGCTGTGGCATTGGCGGAGGGATACTACTGGAGTCTCAGGAACATTATGTTGTCCACCAAAATTATTGACTGCTGAACGATCGTGAAGACAAGTATATGCAAGTAACTAGAGGTTTACTGTACTTAACTTAACTTAATTTGTACGTACCTTGCCAATATATTTGTCTTCAGAGTAAATATATGTTGAGTTAAGAAGAGTAAATCTATAATTATTTATATATACTTAACGCCACAATGTTTTGGTACTCATTGTTCAGTTCACAATATTTTTGAGGATAATATGTCTGTCCTCATTATTCTGACATACAATTCTTGGCGTGTGCCTCTCAGTTGTGTAGCGTCTGGCAGGCAGTAATGTTTAGTCGCAAAATTCACTATACCATTAAATATAAATAAATCACAGTCCTCATTTTATACATATCTTTATCTACATAAAATGAAATTTCTCAATAGTAACAAATATTTTTAATCCTCCAAGGTACACTACAAGGCCATAGTTGTTGTAATATCAACTGAAGAGTCAGCTTTTGTTTGCTGACTTGCAATATAGAAATTACCTTTTACCTTCTCTGTGTGTTTCCAAATCTAGGGTATCTCTTCTATTTCTAACCTCGTATTCCAAACATTAGCAGATTCAACCATTAGTTCCATAATTTGTCATACGTGGGCAAGGCAAGAGAAAATGCTCTGTATCTTTGGTTTTTGAAAAAAAGCACAAAAATATGTAGGAAGTGCTCTCTTCTTTTTTTTGCTGTAAACCTACGCAATGATGAAATACCCAAGTGAAATTTTACATAAAGTGACTTCATATAAGGCGACAGTGTTACAGCCAGGTAACTTTCACAGCTAAAAGAAGATTCACAACACAAATTAACAGGCCGTTTAAAACTTCTCATAAAGTGTGCCAAAATCTAGAGCCATACGAAGTCCATATTAGAAAAATACCCTGCCCAAACACTAGAACCTGTAGCATTTTAAGTTATGCAACATTCATGATAGCCCTTGGCAGATCAAGTCCAAGCTCAAACACATATTATAACAAGAATCCAAACAACACGCAATACCACTGCTTTGATAAAATCAGTGACCATTCCTGGGTTAGGTTCATTAAGAAAAATGACATTCCCTCAACGAGTAAACCTCCACTCCCTCAATAAGAAAACCTTCAAAGGTAGAACAGAAGAAATCTTGCCCTGTTAAGAACATTATCCACTTTTGATTGGCATGACTATGATAGATTTCCTTGTGTTCCACATGAAATCTAGTATTCTTTTCCCACCATCTGCCCAGGACTGAAGCCCCTGGCTGAACTTCTTATGTTTCAACTGTTTACGCTTGAAAAAATGTCTACAGAAACGTGCCACTGGCTCATGCAATATGAATGTCCATCCATAACAGAGGATCCACCATTATTCTTCCGCTATAAGCAACATCAGAATTTGCCACTTTTCACGCTGTGATGAACACTGCATTTGGTTTTGATAAGCGGTTCACCACCCTTCCCTTAAATGAGGTTTAACATAGATATAAAGGCTAGAAACATATAATCCATCCTTTCTGTGGACAACCTGAAATGGGTTTGCTACAGCCTAGAACACTGACATTGCATGCCTGGTTCCAAAGAAGATGTCACCATCTTCAAGATTTAAATTGGATGTGAAGGTCTATGGAATTGGACACAACCTTTTAGTTGCTAACAGAGCAGTTTCATGTGATTATATTAAGGTTGACAATATTGCCCTTCCAAAGTTTCATACCTTCTACATCGCCTACCACTATTTTGCAGGGTAAGTATGTATTTATTATTCTTATAGCCCCATAAATGTACCTAAGCTTACTGTGCTAAGAAGTGATTAGGTTAATGCACTGCTTGAGATATTTATGTTACATGATATATTGCAAGGAATACACTGACCCTCTACTCTGGAAGACAGAGAGCCCACCTTGTGCAAGCAGCATGGCAAAAAGCAGATCACCACTCAGGTTTCTTGAACCCTCCCTTATTCCTCGTGGTAAGTATGAGGGTGTATTTGCATAGCTCGCTGTGTGAATGATGAGGAAGAGAGCTCTGCTCTTGACAACAGTCATCCTGAGTTGGGCTGGGCAGCGGCACAGGCCTTCATCCTCAGAAGGATTCCACACAGAAGGCAGTGACCATCACAGTAGTTGGGCCATGGTTCTATCAGCTGGAAAAGCTGGCTATGCGCATGCAGCTCTCTCTCCTTCAGTTCTGAGCAAAATAAGGTTTTCTGTGGTCCTTCAAGTGTGATCCTGAATTGTCAGGGAGGACAGGTAATGTTTCTATCCCTTGTGAAATACTCTGATTATGATGAGAGCTTCCATTGAAAGTTGAGTTGAACCATTTCATTTTCCTGCTGTCCTTGGAGAGTGGCAGTTGGAGAATCCAGTGAAATAATGGGTGCAGCACATTCATATTCTTGGTCTAACTTGAGTTTGGTCTCTTAGACACAAACACTCCATAATAATCACAAAGTCTGGTTTTATAGTGACAACAGATATCCAATATCATCATGGTTAGTGGATTCATTGCAGACAGTTCTTCAGCGAATAAAGTTTCTTAAATAAATGTCTTACTGGGATTTAGGGCCTGATTTAGATCTTGGTGGATGGGTTAGCCATCACAACGGTGACAGATATCCCGTCCGCCAAAATATAAATCCCATTAGATCCTATATAACCTGTCCGCTAAGATCTAAATCAGGCCCTTAGTCTTCTTCTGCCAGAGCTAACCACAGTTGGAAAATGAGTATTGAGCACATCTCGTTTAGGTGTTCCATTGGCCTTGCCCTGTAGCCAGTCACGCCCACCGCTATAAAGAGGTGGTGGGGTGGGTGGAGGGGGCACACAGGAGGGGAAGCGCAAGCGGGGGGGTTATAACAAAATATAAATTAAAAGAAAAACTTACTTGGAGCTGCCTCCCGCGTCGCACTCAAAAGACACACAATTGATGTGCGGAATGCAGAACAAATCAAAACATTCACCCTCAGTCAAGAGATCTGGGTTAAATCCATCATTATTTTGCTCACCATGCCACCCCAGTTTAAACCTGGCCATATGCAAATCAGTCTTGACCCTGTGCCTCATGGGAACAGTCCACCCCGAACTGCCAAGCCAGGGCCTCCCTGGACTGAAAACAAGCATTCTAGGACCGGTTTCGGGGTTTCACCCCTCATCAGCCAAGATAGCTTGAATCGAGTGGCACAGTGAGCCTGGGACCCACGTCTGGGCATGCCTGGCGCACTTAGGGCGAGAAAGCAAAAGACACACAAGATGGACGGAATGCAGAACAAATCAAAACATTCACCCCCAGTCAAGAGATCTGGGTTAAATCCATCATTCTTTTGCTCACCATGCCACCCCAGTTTAAACCTGGCCATATGTAAATCAGTTTTGACCCTGTGCCTCATGGGAACGGTCCAGCCAGGACTGCCAAGCCAGGGCCTCCCTGGACCGGAAACAAGCATCCTAGGACTGGTTTCGGGGTTTCACTCCTCATCAGCCAGGATAGCTTGAATCCAGTGGCACAGTGAGCCCGGGACCCACGTCTGGGCATACCCAGCGCACTTAGGGCGAGAAAGCAAAAGACACACAATTGATGGACAGAATGCAGAACAAATCAAAACATTCACCCCCAGTCAAGAGAGCTGGGTTAAATCCATCATTTTTTTGCTCACCATGCCACCCCAGTTTAAACCTTGCCATATGCAAATTAGTTTTGACGCTGTGCCTCATGGGAACAGTCCAGCCCGAACTGCCAAGCCAGGGCCTCCCTGGACCGGAAACAGGCATCCTAGGACCGGTTTCGGGGTTTCACCCCTCATCAGCCAGGATAGCTTGAATCCAGTGGCACAGTGAGCCCGGGACCCACGTCTGGGCATACCCGGCGCACTCAGCATCGTCCTTTCTGGTCCCAGCAAGCAATGGGGCCATGTCATGGACTCCCTGCAAACCCCGCACTGCTCTCATGGGAGAGCAGCGCAGAGATTGGTCTGAGCAGGCAGGAAAGATGCCCTGCTCAGACCAGGGAGTTTGTGGGGTTTCTCCAGCCCGGCTGCTCAATGCAGCCGGGCTGGAAAACCTAAGTGCGCATGTGTGTTTTGGACAGCTGGGGACGGCCGGCCAAAAAACATATGCGCACTTAAGGAGTGCACATAGCACTCCTCCTCCCCATGCCCCGCCCCTCCCTTCGCAAGCTGGCTCAGAGCCGGAAAATGAAAAATAAAACAAGGACATTGTTTTATTTTTCATTTACTGGCTCTGAGCCAGGCAGTGGGGCGACGCTCCTATGCCATTGCGGAGGAGTCGCCACTGCCTGTGGCCACAGTCTTTTGGAGTGGTTAAAGTTTGACCTGCCTAAACCTGGTTTGAACATTTGAGACAAGCAAAATGTAACCTTTTGATTGACCAATGCTTGTTTGCGATTCAATTAAAATGTTTGAAAACTTTTAAACATCTGTATCTCTGGAATCCTCCAATGTATTTTGCTCATCAAGGACTCTAAAACGTAATAAAAATATCTATTTTTATAAATTGGTGTTTTAATTCTTTCATGTGTTGTAGCTTTCTTATTCTGTTGTTTGGTACTGTTAAATGCTTTACACTAAGTTTCTTTGTTCAAGCCTTGCTGCTCAAAGTCATAGCTACCCAGGTTTGAGCTTAAGATTGGTCAAATGAACCTGACTGGACCCAAGACAGTTTTTGCAAGGGTATTCCACACAAAGGCTCCACAGCCATACAATATCCTATAATACACCACATTCCTTACAAACAGTTTGGCAGAAGTAGTAAATGCAGTCTGCCATGTAAATGTCCACTAAGCCTAAATCTTCAAATTGGAATCAAGAGATCTCTGCTCAGACATTACGTTTGATTCACCTAATGTCTATTTAGATGCACAAATTTGTGTGTAACTTAGAGCCTTATGTCTTTTGCCTGTATACACTTCCTAAAACAATGATGTGCAAATTAAACCAGATGTATGATAGCTAATTTCTTAGATGTTTCACATGTATTAATTATCAGTAATTTAAACGGAAAAAAGAGACTCATTAAAAAGTTAATAGGTAATATCAGGAAGTAATACTATCCAGGAAAGAAATTCCTTTGCGTGCAGTTTTTCCCTCGTGCTGTGCTACATTCACATTATGGGTTTTGCAAGTCAGAATAGGGTGGCATCTTTGTAAACCATGTTTCTTCGATCTTCACCCGTTCCTAGCTGCCAAACTTAATCTTTTTCCACCACAAATTTAGCTGAGTTCCAACTGGCAAAATGCTTGCTTGGAAAACACGTAGGGTCTGTACAAAAATTGCGCATCACTTGTAATGCCTATTTGGGAAACAAAGTCTAACATGCACCTGAAAAAATATGACTGTATAGCTTGAAATAATGCCTTTAGAGCAGTGCTTAATTTGTAAAAGAAAAATTGGTGCCAGGGCCCTCGTCGGGAGGCCATTGCAGCTTGCACCACCCATTGCCACTGCCAGTGCCGCCAGTGACAGAAGCAACACAACTCCTACCGTTCACACCCTCCAAGTGTGATAATTGAGACTATTTCGGCTCCCAAAGCTATAACAAAAGTTTGGGCAGGTATTCCTCATTTTTAATGTGTATTGAATTAATAAATAACTGTTGTTGTGTTCATATCTATTTTAGACAAACAGTGCCACCATAGGCTGTCATAAATGCGGATGTAGATAATTAAGTGCCGGTGCCAAGCACCGGAAACCACCGGCTCAAATGAAGCACTGCTTTAGAGTCTGTAAATCTCAGAAAGCATTGGCAAAGTTAACAGGTCGGAACTTGGGATGCACGTGCTTTTTTATTTATATACTTATGTTTACAAACATATGGAAAACATGAAGAAAATTGATTGACCCAGCAACCCAGGCACACCTGGTCTGACACTTAAGTTCACTGCTTAACAGTTTCTCTAAACATGTTATCAGGCTAAATGCTATCACAGTGGATGAAACGGGCTGACTCAGTACCCTTTGCTGTATGCTGTGGTGGGCTCTGACAAATTTAGTATAACACTTGAACAGACCAAATGAATAAAGATGGCTGGACCTATGTATGTATGTACAGCTTACGTATTTTTTTAATATGATTTTTGTGTTAAACATGAGACAGACAAACCAGTTAAAGTTGTCTCTAGGCCAGACCTAAAAAATAAAACCTGAGACGCTTGCCCTTAGAATTTAATGGAGAAAGAAAGTCTTAAATGAGCAGAATTACTACCACTGCAGCAGTGCCTTGTCAAAACCTTTCTCTACAACATTCCCTAAATAACATATATTTCACAGTAAAATTGACACGTGAAAACGCCACGCAATGGATTACTGACATAACCAATATGCATAGGTCGGAATGTACTTTGATATGTCAATATACTAGCTTGACTGGATTAAGCCTAAAACATTTAGAAACATTAAAACTACTGCAAGTTATAAATACTTAATGTTTAAAATCCTTTTGTGAACTTAACAGTAGGGCATGTACATTTTTCAAACTTTATTCAATTCTACTACATGTTCTTATTGATCATTTTCTCACTGATAACATGCTCCTTAGGTCTCATCCAAAAAGATTTGGAAAGCATCAAGGCTCTTATACACTCACCTGCTGAGCCTATCTCCTGCCATCATCCGGGACCGAAAGTATTACCTGAGAACCTACAGGTATGAGCATGTACTCGATTATTTTAAGTTTCATTAATTATTAAGCCTCCATAGACTTTGCACATAAATGAAGACTGCTAGTCGGGAGGGACATGAAAACAAAGCAAGAATAAAGGAGTGGAAGTAAATTCAGTAATGTAGAAATGATGGATTTAAAAATAGTTTACATTGGGGCGGGACTGGTGGGATGTGAAGATGGCTGTTAATCTTTGGTGCTCCTACCAATTTTCTGCATGGGTGTGCAATTCTGCGATTCTTGAGACCTCTACACTAACTAATGTGAGGGATGTATATTGTGTGTCCATTGGAGCAATGAAATGGAGTTGGAGGTGGCAGTGTTTCCTTTGGCGGCCACTTCAATCCATCACTGTGATTGCAACAGAGACAAGTTATGGCCCAAAATCAGCTAAGAGAGAGGGTAGTGCTTCTCCTCAACCTCTTTCTAATGTGAGAAAAACGTGTACAGTGGCATATTCAGAAACATCGCTATATTGTTGCTGCTCCATTGGAATGCACAGAATTTAAGGGCATGATTCGGGGGCACTGCTGACGTAGGGTCAACGATAACCTGCTTCATGTATACACAGAACAGAGTCACCCACAGCAGACGACTACCCTGGGAGCCTCAACCTTCTTACGGGCCATGTGGTGTCTGCTCTGGTGGTTCCAGGTATCATCCCAAAAGCTTTGGAGACACCTTAAAGTGGTCATAGCACTGTGTTCTTTCAATACAGTTGATCTGTGCTCTGTGTTCTGCTCCCCTGGTTTGGCAACGATGAGCAAGAAAGGAAGCGAATAAAACTTCTTTGTCACTGAAGGGGGGAGAAAATAAGAGAAGGCAGGAATGATCTGTCAAAGGAAGCCCATAGTGGACTACAATTGATAGAAGGTGAACAGCAGCCGTGGCCTGTGCAGGTAAGAGCGGTGGGACCGGGTGGGGGCGTTTTTGACAGACGACAACGAGGGAAAGTTAAGTATTTATTTAATTTTCCCTCGTTATCGTCCGTCAAAATCCCCAACCCCACCGCTCTTACCTGCATGGGCCACGGCTGGTGAAGAGACCCACTTGCATTCTATTTCCACTAGGCATGTGTGGAATTTGCGTAGTTTTTTTTTGGTGATTATGAGATTTTGAAAAATGTACGCTGAATTACATGAAATGCAAATCTGGCATTATGTGCGTTTTTGGGGAAGCGCATTCCTGCATCCAAAATTGACATGACAAAGCACTTCAATCTAAAAAAATAGCTAAAAAATGCAACTGCCACGAACAAGAGCTACCCTGTGCCATTTGAAGTATTTCGGGGGACCCGGGCAAAACAAATTAGCGGGGCTCCTGTACAGAAAATGTAGAATTGTATTACCCATTTCCTGCTAATGTAAGCTAGCATGACGCCAAACATTACTAAATTATATGTTAACCTTTAACAGGGTCACACAAAAACAGCTGAAATTTGCCTTGCTCAGGACCCAAAGCATTCTAAAATGACACCGAGTAGAAAGACAGAGTGAGAGCTAGAAGTAGATACAGAGGAACAGATGTTTAGATGGAGAAATAGGACACACGCAGGTCAAATATAGATACATTTCACTTTCCCAGGGGCCCGTTGACAGATGGGGCCCTTGGCCAAATGCCCGCTTTGCCCATGCCTTAAAACATCTCTGGAACTGCTCATGTTCTGTCTGTTTGTTTTGTTCTAGTGCAATAGAATTTTGTACCCGACTACCAGTTAAGCCATGATGCTCAATTTCACATAAAAAGCATAACACAAAATGCTGGACATTTTGCAGATTATGCTGGTGTAACTGAAATTTCATCCTGGCCTAATGTCCACCTTGCATGAAGCTCTTGGTGTAAAGATAAATGTAATGGCTGCAGTAGTGCTAAATGAGGAAGAGAAGCTGGAGGTGTTATCTGGCAGGATTTTGTCAGTGGACCATCAAATTGGAGCCAGTCGTAGAAGAGTAAAAGTGCTGGAGGGTCAGACAAATAAGGGTCTGATTTAAGGTTTGGTGAACGGAGTAAAGCAAAGGTAGGGTGGTGGAGGACATTACGCCTGCCACCCTAACTCTGCTTCACCTGCCAAATTGAGAGATGTCCACCTGCCCTGTGGACATCTCTATACATTGACAGAAATGGTGGTTTCTGTCAATGTTGGTGGTTCCCGTCAATGTTGGAAAAGTTTGACACATGGCACCTTCAAACCTGATCGGTGACCATCAAACTTTTTCAAATGTCCTCAATGGGGGAGTTTGTTGTTGAAAAATAATGGCCCTCATACCATGAAGTTTTTCTCCCATAGTGTGGGGGACATTTTTTCTTTACTGTCCCTACCTGCCAGGTTCTACCTTGCATTGACGGTCAGTAAAAACCGATCCAACTGCCCACTTTAAATTAGTTGAATGGTTGTATGACTTACCTCTGCCGGCCCGTACAACGTTGGGCTGTCTGAGGAGTATGTGGGTAATGAAGCTGGAGTCGGCTCTGTCAACCACATACTTCCTTAAATCAGGTGACGGCGACTGCAATGGAGAACCTCTCAGCCAAATTCTAATCTGGCCCTGAGTTATCTACTGCTATGAGAGGGATGCAGGCCTTTAAGTCTAGCACTATGTCTGCATGGTGAAATTGGAGGACAAGGTGAAGTTGCTAAATAATGCATAGAGTGGGTCTTAGTTAAGACTGCTTGGTGTACCTGCTGAAGTTTCGCTGGGGAATCTACAGGCCATAATGATTTAAGAGCCTGCTGGCTTGCTTTTTATATCATCTACTTAGGGGAGTAGGAATAGTGTCAAGGCCCTTTAAATTTACCTTAAAGATGCCGAAATTGGGGATGGAATGGGTGGCACAGTGATGGTAACTCTGCTGAATGCAAGCAACCGTATTATTCGAAAGACCATTGGGAAGAAGGAAGTGAAATGTGCCTTGTTGCAAATTAAGCAGGGGGTGTTGGCAAAGGGGCTCCCAGCATCAATGAGATACCTAGGGAAAGTGAAAGTGGAACACAAAGGAAAGAAATATGTATTCTCACAGATATTGGTTGCAAGGGCTTTTCTGGTCAATCAGAGCAAAATGTTCTAGATGTAGCTGTAGGGGGGGAAGGGTGGTTGCTCAAATGGGATGCAAAGTACATTTAGGTCCTCTGGGTGGTGTAGTGTGGGCCTGGGGAATGCTCCTCAAGGAGGGATTCTTCTTGAGTGATATTATGACAAGGTTATGTTTGCTTTCTGTATTTTTCCTTCACCCAGAATGGCTGAGATAAACCAGTATTCTATTTGTGACCTGTCTTACTGGAAATTGTTTGTTTTGAATAGTTAGATGTGCTTCCTGTTAATATTTGACATGGACATTGGTATGCCTGCTGTTGCGGGACTGTAGGTTGGACATTTTGTACTTGAAATCATCTATTAAACACAGTAAAACCTATAAATAGATTACATATCTCCATAAAATCACAAAGTCTCAAAGGGAAGATGGTGAATATCGGTTTCCTCTACTTCTTCCTTCATGGGAGTGAGGGTAGTGAAGTGCTTTAATGGTTGAAAATTTCATGTTAAACACTACTATTATCCTTTGGCAGGGTGTAGGAATTTTTCTCTATTTCTCCTGTCACAGAAGAGTTATAAGATCTCCTTTGTGTGGATGTATACTAGGCATTACTATTGTTACCATTATTATTATTGTTATGAACATGTGCACAGAAGTATATTGTGCTAATGGTACAATGTTGTGAGAGACAGAATCTGGGTGGCCTCCTGGCCTCCCTTTGCCTTAAGTCTGTCTTAGTGGAATTTACCAACCTTTAATGCATCCATTGCAGATCCCTCCTAACTTCTCATTAACTGTTTATTACTTGGGGATTGGGTAATCCATAGGTTTTCAAGCAATATCTCAAAATGTGTGTGAGGAACATGAAAGCCAATTGGGTTATATGATGTTAATCTTGAAGTTGCAGATGAAGTGCCAGGCTCACCGTTGGCATCTATCAAGATGACACCACTAGCTTGGATGGGTAATTAATGTTTACTGTGCCATGACAGGAACTAAGACACACTCTATAGCATATCAAGCCTCAGCATGTACCACGTCACATCTAGTGCAGTTACACATTGCTTCTGGACATATTTATCTATGTTTCCCAGCGACAGGTAGGATTGGTATATGTAATTAAATTGTGTGAATTTGAAGCGCATGTTTCTGAGTACTTTTTTGTGTTTGCAAAGCCTTTTCCAATCCGTCATCTGACTTTCCCTACTCAAGTTCACCTCCCATTTCGTGCTTAGCGTGATAATATTGGAATAATATGTTGGTATTATTACATTTTGTTATCTCATGCTTACAACTCCCATGCATCAATAGGAACTGGAGATAGTCAGACCTAGAAGGCACATTCTCTTTGTGCCCACAGGTCAATACTGCTGGCCTTTACAGTGATCTGTAAGTCAAAAACTGTCCTACCCCATGTCAAATATTTCCCTCACCTCAGCAACTTGCTCTGATTCTCGTTCTAGCACATATCTCCCACAGTTTTGAAACCTGCTGCAGTTCACGGACGTCTGCTGTATGTCTAAGCTATCTCTCTAAATCTGGGGAGACGCCACAGTGATATATGTGGTGCATGCAACATATCTGTCCATCTTTCATATCTCAACCCGCTATATCTAGTGATTTCGAGCTGTCTCAGATATTGTTTTGCCTGCTTTGTAGAACAGAAGTGTTCGGAGGGTTACCTTTTTTTGATATTGCAGCTCTTCCCAGTGGTGAGAAGGGCAACTTTCACCAGAAGGCCAGCGATTATTTAATTGAGGTTGGTGGCCACACATCCTGTCTTCTTCCTGATCTATCTGCATTCACAGATGTTTAAACGCCTCTATTTCCCATAGGAGAGGCACTATATCTGGTTATACTTTCCCTCTGTCCTGCAGGCTTCTTAGTGGGAAGACTCATGATTTTCTCCAGTTTATTTTTAAGCTGTCACTCCTGAGTGGATTCCCACCAAACACTGTTCAGTGGGAGCACCTTTAATGTCCGCACATGGAAACTAAATCCAAAAGGGAATCACAATCCTTAACAGCCACGTAGAATTCAGAAAAGGAATAAAGACTTGGCTGCCCAAAATCGTGTCTCAGCTGACTTTCTCTCTACAAGTCATCCTGGTTTGTATTGGTTCCTTCGACGCTATCCCTGGCACTTCCTTCACATTCCACTCCAAGAAATCGAGTTATTGGTTTAGATGGGGGGAAGCCACATCCAGGCAATAACAAAAATCTTTGTCAGGTGAACCACAAAAATCACTAAATTAACCTGTGCTTAAGCCTCTAATAGCTTGGCACAAAGCAGTCAGGCTTAACCTAGAGGCAAAGTGGAAAGTATTTATTCAGTACACAGACAGTTATAATGTGAAAACACAACACAAGAAAAGTCCCCGGACCCATTTAGAAAAATAGAGTACATTTAAAAAAATAAAAGGATTCCAGAATGACAAAAAATTCAATCAGTAGAAACAGAGGTTTTCAATTTTAAAGTTTTTATTGAAAATAGCTCTAAAAGCACAAAGCTCCCCTCTCGGTCATCTGGGCCATGGGGAAAGTCACGAGTTCAGGCCGACCACAAAGCAGCGCGGGTCGGATACATGAACCAGGTTAGTACTGCTGAAAAAGTTACCTTCCGCAAGTTCAGCCATGGTGGAGGAGGCTGCGAGGAGCAAGGAGAGCATTGTGTGTGGTCATGGCTCTAGTGTCAAGAGCAGGCCAGGCTTTGTGGGCTGTCGCTGCTGTAGCATGAAGTGCCGGTCAGGTGTCGTGGACGGTTGTTGCTGTAGCTTCGAGTTAGCGATCACAGCAGGCCGTCACTGCTGTAGCACAGAGTGCAGATCTCACATTGCTTGCAGTCACTGTAGTGTGAAGAACAGGTTTTACCGGAGCTTTGTGTTGGTGGTCCTCTCAGGTGGCAGAGTCTCAGTGCGAAGGGGCCCATTCGAGATCACGAAGAGCCCAAACTTTAGGATTTCTCCTCTACTTCTTTGCAGGAGCTCAGAGTGATGCTAGACAAGGGTCCAGGACCTGGGAGGCACCTCTTGGGAATCAGGAACTCGCTCCAGCAGGGCTCAGGCAGATCCAGTATCAGGTCCAGACAGGTCCAGTGCAGCAGGTCACCTGGGCAAGGGCAGGGAGGCCTCTGGAGATTGTTATGTTCCTGTAGCTCACACAGGAGGTCAGCCAACTGACCCATGGAGTCACTCCGGTTTGGATGAAAGTAAGCAGGTCCAGTCTGCCTTCTCAGACAGCATGGCAGGCCTCAGCAGGAGGGCTATCCTTCTTCTGTAATGTCCACAGGGCCAGGAGTGTTCTGAAGAGTGGCTCTGAAGGTCCAGTATTTATATCTGGTGCCAGCCTTTGTGTGGGAGGATTCCCTACACTACCCCAGCATCTGGTTCTGGAAAGTTCTTTCCCTTCCCCTGGCAAGGTTCCAAACTGTTTGGGGTGACAAAAGACAGTGTGGGCCTGGTGTAAGACTTCTTTGTGCATAGGAAGCAAAGTCTTTTGAAATGTAAGTGGGGCTGGGTACAGCCCCTCCCAGTCATCCTGCCAGGAAGGGTGATCCGATCCACACCTAAAGCCCCCTTTGTGTTACTATCTGGAAGCAATACACAAACCCAACAGCAGAGCCATTCACAGTTATGTGACCCATTACACTGGCAGAAGGCACAAATGGTTAGGATAAGGAAATGCCAACTTTGTAAAAGTGTTTATTGTAACAAAGAGTGATACGATTTTGGGCCTAGGGGGCTGGGATCCATACATTTTTAAAGAGTAAAAAGGTACTCCCTATACCATATATCATGAAAACTTTCAAAGAAAAAAACGTTCCTCCTTCGTTTCTCAAATCGTCAATCTATGACCACAGTACTGTTTTTTAGCTTAAATAACAAACACTGGCGTTACCATGTGTCAATTCTTGATATAAAATTGTTCCTCTGAAATAAGAGAAGACAAAAATGTATATATAGTTGAAGATGTAGAACCTCCTCACGTGAATGTGTCCTATATTCCTTCTCTACAAGTCCTGAAGAAGACCTTCATTGACAAAGATACAAGCCTTATAGGAAGTTCAAAACGCGTTGGCATACAAATTTATGTGGCCAGGAGTTTCCTATAACCAAACAAGAAATGAATTGATTTATTAAAAGGACGAGGAGAGTATTGACAGCTTGGGATCTAGCCAATGATCTCCGACCACAATAAAGGCCACATATTATTATTTGGACTACATTATTAGGGTTAAAACATGCACCTGAAGCTAATTAATACATAACCTTTTTAGTGTTACACTGCAGGACACTTTTTTAATATCTCGTTTTTTCACTGATTTGACATGACAGAAATTATCAATGTGATTTGTATATGTAATGTCCAACAGACTTTGTATGTATATGTCTTCAATATTTATGTTGTCGTTTGTATAAGGTTGTTTCACAAGCTGTAGATAATTTGTCTTTTGCATATCAGTGAATGCATTTTTGAGTGCTGTTTAAAAATAAGAATGAAAAAAGAATTATACTTAAAAAAGAATGATATTCAACTTTATATACATTTTTGTCTTCTCTTATTTTGGGGGAACAATTTTATATCAAAAATTGACACATGGTAACGGCAGTGATCGTTATTGAAGCTAAGAAAACTGTACTGTGGTGATAGATTGACGATCTTAGAAACGAAGGAGGAACGTGTATTTTTTTTAACGTTTTCATGATCTATGGTATGGGGGTACCTTTTTACTGCTTACATTTTTTCTAAAAGTGCCATTTCCAGAATTGTGACTTAAAATCCAACTTAATCATTAAAGAGAATTTTAAATTACAATTCATTTGGGTGTAAACAGTATCTCTCTATTCGCTCCCAGTGCAAAGTTATCACTTATAAAATAAGGTAACCCAGTGTTAGTCATTGGGAGAAAGTGTGAAAAATGACTCTAGGAGTCTTTCACTGCTAGGACATGTAAAACTTAAGCACACATGTCCTACTTTTTAAATACAATGTATGCTGCCCCATGAGCCTTTAGGGCCTACTGCAAGGGTGACTTGTATGTATTCAGAAGGAAGGTGTACTGTGGTCATAGATGACGATCTGAGAAACGAAGGAGGAACGTTTCTTCTTTGAAAGTTTTCATGATCTATGGTATAGGGGTACCTTTTTACTGTTTAAAAACTTTCTAAAAGTGCCATTTCTAGAATTGTGACTTAAAATCTGACTTAATCATTAAAGAGGATTTTAAATTAAAATTAATTTGGGTGTAAACAGTATCTCTCTATTCGCTCCCAATCCAAAGTTATCACTTATAAAATGTAATAAAGTAGCCTAGTGTTAGTCATTGGGAGAAACAGTGAAAAATGACTCTAGGAGTCTTTCACTGCCAGGACATGTAAAACTGAAACACACATGTCCTACATTTTAAATACAATGCATGATGCCCCATGAGCCTTTAGGGCCTCCTGTAGTGGTGACTTGTATGTATTCAGAAGGAAGGTGTAGGCCTGGCAAAACGTTTATTTTGCCAGGTCTTAACGGCAGTTTAAAACTGCCCTAGAGGCTACATTGGCAGGCCTGAGACATATTTCAAAAAGCCACTTTAGTGGGTGGCATAATGAGTGCTGCAAGCCCACTAGGAATATTTAATTTACAGGCCCTGGTTACACACATGTAGTACTATTTGCTAGAAACTTCAACGTATATTATATCTACCAACTAGGTGTTAGCCAATTTTACCATGTTTGAAGGAGAGAGCACAAACACTTAAACTCTGGTTAGCAGTGGTAAAGTCCTGAAGCCAACAAAAACAAATTAATCAAACATGAGGGTGAAGGCAAAGGGTTTGGAGAAGTACTACACCAAGGATGTCAAGTCTAACACACTCCATGCAGAAGATGCTGCCACATGCCATAGTGCCAAGCCTGGAGCACATTCTGCATTAGAACAAAACCTAGTGCTCATATGTGACATGACCCAACACTCTTACTACCAGAAAGTGTTTTCGGACATTGTCAAATGGTAGGAAAATGCACACAGAGGCAAGTATGCATGTATGAGTTGCTTGGCTGAAAACATGCTGTTGCTAGGCCAGTTTGTGAGATGTGTGAAAGTGTGACTGTACCTATTACCTTTGTCTTTTCTCAATACATGCCTAGTTGCTTGTAGTTTTGCTAGAATCTGCATGTACCATAGGACATCCAGCCCCACAAGCTTTACCATTGTTTGCCTAATGCCCATGTGGTCTAAATATGGGAAGATTAGTGTGCTTTCCTCCTCAAAAAGCCAGACACCCCTCACACCTAAAGATCCTCTGAGATTCGGGGTTACTGCACGAACTGAGTTGGCCTAATACAACGGTTGCTGCAAATGTTTAGGGTCTATGGTGAGAATGCTGATGTGTTAGTGAGAGTTAGGCAAGACTATGTTGCTGACACCAACTGGACTGTACCAATAAAAGATAGTTATTATTTTGATTGCTTTGTGCTACTGGGACATCATGAATTGAGACTATTTGCAAGTTTTCACAATATACCATTTCTTTACATTTAAAATGATTCAGAGGTTTTGTCATATATATGTTGTAGTACAGACCTCCCAGCATAAACAACATTTGATCGTAGGTGGAAACCCAGGCGCATGAGGGTAAGCACCGTTGTTCATGAATTGAGACTATTTGCGAGATTTTATGGTATACCACTTTTTAAAAATGTAAAATGATTTAGAGGTTCAGTTGTTGACCGTAAAATTTTGATACCCGCGTTCTACTTCCGGCTTCCCAGTATAACTAAAAAAAATCAAAATTCAGTTTAATAGGTAGTTTGAGAGCAAGCACCAATGGTGTAATGCTCTTTACTGGAATAATGTATAACAGACGATTACAGTATAACAGCATTAAGAGTCAGTCGTACCCAGGGGCGGCTCCTCCGCTAATGCAGAGGAGCGTCTCCCCCCTGCCTTTCAGCACGGCAAAAGGAAAATAAAATGATAATAACGCAATGTTATTATCATTTTATTTTTCTGTGCTGGCGCAGTTTGTGGGGTGGGGTGGGGTGGGGCTGGGCTGTGCAGGGGGGAGGAGCTGTGACAACCGCTTAAGTGCGCATGAATGTTTGGCCGGCCCTCTGGGACCAGCCAAACATTCATGCGCACTTAGCATGTTTTGCACCCAGGCTGCATTACAGCCTGGGTGGAGAACATGCCCAAGCTTCCATTCCCCATCCCCCTTTGCAACTTTGGAGTTTGGAGACTGAATCAGCGTGCAGACATTTCTAAATTAATGTAACATTGATTTGCTGTTGTGTTATTTTGAGTAATATCCTTGAGGTTGTGGGAGAAATCAGTTAGCATTTTTCACGCTTCTGCAATACATGATCATGCCAAAGGTTGTGGTTCCGCTATCAGTGTCTGTTAAATTGTACCTCTCTTGATCTCCCTGCTTGGCTCTTTGCAGCGCAAATCCTCTATAAATATTCTTTGTTCAAAGGAGAAAGTAGGCCACGAGCACCTCTTCCCCATAGTTGCCCGTGCCATACAGGAATTAGAATGTTTTGCACATTTATTTTGTTATTCGTTTAATTTTGCCTTATAATAAATAAAACGCATATTCCACCTGAGTGCTGACTCACTCACACCTTTCATTGCTCTGAAAGCTGGTTGGGTGAGTAGAATGGGTAAAACTCAGCCATGCAATGGCGGAACAACATGCTTTGGGAGAAAGCATGTTGTTCGGTTGTCAGGACCTCGATTTGTTTCTTTGAAAATTGCACTGTTTGAAACTAAGGGACCTGCAAGAAACATAGGGGCATATTATCAACAAATGGTGATATTTATCGCTAACTCCCCTTAGCGCCATTTCCCTTATCGCCGCAGTTCGCCGGAATCTATCGCCGCATTAGCGGCATATCACCAACACGCCGCTAACAGCCGATAGCTACCTTTTCCTGCGGGAATGGACGGCAATAGATTTAGCGTACCGGCGATAAAAAAATGCACGCTAACGTGAAAAAAGTGGCGAAGGGCCAATCAGCGACAGAATCCTATCGCTAATTAGCATCAGGCCTGCATTTAACGCGTTCAGCGGGAAAATGCACTATAAAAGGCCCGCCAAGCAGATAAAAAAAAAATGGAAAATACCAGAGGAGCAATGGAAGAAGCTGGGACCAGTGTAGAGGCCACAAACATGCCCACAAATACCCAGGAGGACCAGCCAGAGACCCATGTGAACGCCAAGAGGAAGAGGAATCCTAAGTTCAGCCTGCAGGAAAACCAGGTCCTGATTGCGGAGGTGACTGAACACCAACAAAAACTGTTTGTCACCTCCACAGTGACATTGGCAAGAAAAAAAGAAATATGGGAGGACATTGTGTCCAAGGTGAATGCCGTTGGAGAGAGGAGGAGGACAGTGGACGACTGCAAGAAGCGCTGGCATGATACCAAGCGCAAAACCAAGGAGAAACTAGCAGCCAATGTGAGAGCAGCGAGGCAGACAGAGGCGTTTTAAGGCATGGGCAAAGTGGGCTCTGGCCCAGGGCCCCAGCCTTTCAGGGGGCCCCCTGATAGAGCCAGCTCTGTTCTGCAAAGAGTCTTGCCCAAATGACCTTAAATAACTTCAACACATTTTTTTAAATACCATTTTCCTTAAATTTATTTGCAATGTGTGTGATATGTGGGACTCTATTCCAGACATTTTGCAGAGAAATGTTGTGTTGCTGTTTCGAGCAAAATCCATAAAATGTTTCTTTTAGAACAAAACTGGATCACTCATAGGAGAAATGGGAAGGGGTCACTGATATTATTTGCAATAATATTAGTGAGCTGCAGCTGTGTTACATTATTAAAAACACGTCCCTATTCCTAAATATTAGATGTAAACACATTTAGAATTTGGAACAATGTGCCTGTGCACTGTCAGTGACATTGCCAAAGAGGGCATGATAGAGGTGAAAGTGGACCATAAATCCAAAGCTGTATCCAACAGGGGCCCCCAAAATATGTTTGGCCCAGGGCCCCCAAAATCCTTAAGATGTCCCTGGAGGCAGACTGGAGGTGGGAGTCCAGCGCCACAGGAGGAGCTGGATGAGTTGGAGGAGCAGGTGTCCCGAGTCATCAGTGAGGAAACAGTGGTTGGAGTTGCGGGCCAGGATAGTGCTGAATGTGAACAGACACAACAACACCAGGGTGAGCATCAACCAGGGATGGGGGGAAGGGGGTGGATGGGCACAGTGGCACTCATGTACAATTTAATTAATTGAAGTGCATACCCACATGTACTGTGGATCATGTCCCGGATACCCCTGTCCATGGTGGCATAGGGACATATCACCCTTCTCAAACAACACATTGCACGACACACATTGGCCGGCATACAGACCTTCAAATGAGCACAGGAAAGGAAGCCCAAATTAGTCCTAGGTCAACGTCAGACCACTCCATAAGTGCCCCCTCAAATGACAAAGTGGAACAACAACCTGACATGCGGCAGGGTGGCTAAATGGCCACCTTGCCACATCACCATACACATGCAAATTGCCTGCACAAGGACACATCTCACTCTAACGCCAAAATGCATGTGCACTGTGAGTGTGACTGGTCATGTGCACGATAAGGCACGCCACCACCAATGTCAGCACACCTGCAGCATTCTGCACATGTGTATGAGTGGTGTGCAGGAATGTGCATGTGCATATAGGTGGACTTTGCTGTGCATACACAACCTTGCACACTACTCAGACACATGTGCACAATCCTGCAGGTGTGCTGACATTGGTGGTGGCATGCCTCATCGTGCACATGACCAGTCACATGCACAGTGCATCCGCATTTTGGCCTCAGAGTGAGACGTGTCCATGTGCAGGCAATTTGTATGTGCATGGTGATGTGGCAGGGGGAAAATCTGACATCACCTGCATCACCATGCAATGTGCCCCCTTGCCTGTTCATGAGATGCAGTCTGCTGTACACCAAGTGGGGAAACATCTAGTGAGTCTGCATACCACACACACATGCAATGTCACAACGAATTGACCATGTAGGCTGCTGGATAAAGGTTGCACCTACAAAAATGCACACAAACAGCACACTTCACTCAAAGGGCGAGGGAATACAATGAGCAGGGTGACGTGCCAACAACCACACAGTACATGAACAATGCAGAACAGGAATGTACCACACCAATATGTACTGCATGCCTTGTCTGTGTGACATACTCGCTGAACCAAAATGTGCCTGTAAAGCTGTCTCACTGCCAAAGTATGACAACAAGCAAGGATAGCTAAATTGAAATAAATCATGTCAACCGGCCAAATGCCACCCTCAACCCTTATGTAAAATTGCACTCCTACCCCCCCAAGTGTACACATCTGCCACACAGAATACAGCATTCCACATCCGTCCTGATGTGAGTTGCCCATCACACCATCATGTGCAAGTCAAATTAAAGGTTTGTTAAGTCAACTTTGTCAGTGAACAAATATGCAGTCAGGTAGTCATCACCCACATACCAAGCCAGGCATTGAATGACAGAACCAGGACAGCAGGTATCATCCATGGCAGCAGCTGCGTGGCACATACACAAACACACATCACCCGCACATTTGCATCTCTTGTGAGGGTAGCGTTGACCAGGCCTCAGCACCATAAATAGGCATCATGAAATGCACATACATCAGAAAACTGGCCACTTACACACCACACGTGGGGTCAACCTTGAGGGTAATGGGTGTTGACAGCATGGGGCATATTACCAAGCCCCTATCGCCACCACAACGTTACTTATCTTTTGATGTTGGGGTGGCAATAGGGTCAGCGCACCATTATCAAGGCAGTGTTAAGTCACTCAATGTGGCTTAAAGACACATTAAGTTGCTTTACGCTGCCTTGAGAATAGGGCCCCTTTCACACTAAACTTTGTGTGAAAGGGGGCGTGCAGTGGGTGTTGTGGTGGGTGTCCCACAACAACACCCATTGAAGTCGACGCTGCCATCCATCATCAAGTTAGGCGAGAAGAGGTGGCAGTGCTGATCTGAACACCAGAGAAATCATGGGCCTAAGGTTGCAAAACTAGGAGAAATGCATTAATCCTCTTGTTATTGCTTGTATCATGTGTGCTGCCTTGTGCAGCCTACATGTGAAAAGCCAAATTCCATGGTATGTTCATGTACAGGATGGTGTCCCTTCCTGTACATGAGCAAACTGTACTTCTAAATGTCATTTCGTAACTTCCATGTGTGCTGCACCGAAGCAGCACACATGAAAGCTACAAAATGCAGTCTTAGCTTTGTCCATGTGCAGTAAGCAACTACTTCCTACACATGAACAAACCTCCCTGCTCGCAGACACCCTTGCACTATGGTGCAAGGGAGCCTGCGCTGGCGCTAAGCAGTGTAATTTACTCCCATTGCAGGGGGAAACGGCAGGCTGCACCATATCCTTGATAACATGTATGAGCCTGGCGTTACCAAAGTGGAGGCGAGAGCCGTGAAGACAAGATGGCTAACGCCTCTCCCTGCCACTTCCTTGGTAACATGCCCCTGTTTGTTCAGACCGCAACAACTATCGAAACTCATGCAGAACCATACTCACAACGGGTCAGCCAAACGGAGGGCACTCAGCAATGCATGCAACAAAAAACATGAAGGATGACATGCACACCAGACAAATCACAATAGACAAAGCAAAATGGATGTCCATGTGTACCACATAGTGCAGCACATGTTGAAACAGCAAGTAAGCTCACATTGCTAATGTGCCTAAAGTGTGCCCTACTCACACATAACCATACTTGCACAAAACACATGCACATGTGCAGTACCCTGCAATGCTGCGTGTCCGTGAGCCACATTGACAAGGCAAGTGACAGTGCATGAAGAATAGCATGCCTGCAGGCCCAACCTATTAACATGGTTCAGGCCACCTCACTGAGGTGGCTGAGTGTGGACAACATCCTTAAACAAGCAAGTCACACTCTGACACATCCTCATGTACATACAACCCCTGACGTAAACAAGACATTTGAAGTCAAACAATGCACAACTCACACAACTCTGACCAAGACCCATATTCCACCCAGTTTGCCTCAGCACAGCATTGTAAATGCACAGAACCCAAAGGCACACTACCTGAAAGGTATAATGTGCAGCTAAACCAAAGCTGCAGGTGCCACCAGCACACAATGCAGTGCACACACAGACAAATCTGAGCACATCAACATTGACTACTATGTGGGCCAAATAGCATTACTCACACAAATGAACAGAGGACACAACTTGTGACGCTTGGGTGTAGATATTGTACAATAACATTTGTCATAGCTGGAAACTGTGAGATGACAATGTACAACTACAACATCACATCCGCAATTTCCTCAAAATCATCACTATCCTGCAACAAATAGGCATCTCCTCAAAAACAGTATGAATGGACACTGTCCTGTACTGTCATGCATTGTAAGCACATCCAATGCATGATTGTACATGACAAACACTGTTAAACTGTATCTACCCTATCACATTGCAGAGGGAGAGACATCACCTCCTGGACAGCAGACTGGCCCAACCTTCACTGATGACGAGGAGGAATACCCCACCATCGATCAGGAAGCACTGCAACATCTGCTAGACTCCTTCAGCACCCCACCTCCAGGAGCAGGGCAACCCAGCAGCATAGCGGCAACCCCACCCCCTGCACAAACCAACCAGCAGCAAGCACCTCCCACCACAGCTGCCACCCCGGACCTCGAGAACACACACCTGGCCTTCCAACGCCGTGTGCTGGAGGTCCAGCGGGAGATGGCGGAACAGGTGCGGGTGGGGTTCGAGCGCCTGGCGGACAAACTTGAGGCCATACGTGGGTGTCTGAGTCCCATCCGGGACCACATGCAGAAGATCACGGACACCCACAGCCCGCTCAATGCCCTCCAACGGTCCATGGCTGACATTGCTGGAGTCATGATTCTGAGACAACAACAA
This sequence comes from Calotriton arnoldi, assembly GCA_963921515.1. Classification (NCBI taxonomy): domain Eukaryota; kingdom Metazoa; phylum Chordata; class Amphibia; order Caudata; family Salamandridae; genus Calotriton; species Calotriton arnoldi. The sequence continues at coordinate 16,298 of CAWUFW010017726.1, read as the reverse complement.
CTGTCTGCTCAGAGTGGCTCCAGCAATGTCAGCCAGGATTTGGCCAACATCTGTCGGATAATGGAGAGCATGGAGCGGATGCAGGCACAAGATATGGCTGCCAGGGCCGCACACCAGCGCAAGGTTGCTGGGATCTATCATGCCCTGCACCTGCTCATCACTTCATTGCTGCCACAAGGACTGGCGCAGATGAATGCTGCTGCTGCCTCCACATCCTCAGCTCCGCCACCTGATGTGTCAGTGCCTCACAGTGCTGCACCCACCATACCACCACCCACATGTGAGGCACATGACACATCAGAGGACGAAGAGGAGGGTGAAAGTGCATTTGTGCTAAGGAGGAAGCGGTAGCATCCATCTGCGCCAAAAGCCCAGTTTCCTCCTTGGTGCCGGGCTTAGTATCATGCCACAGAAAATCTTCTTGCACTGTCTTCCACTGTCCCCCGACAATCACCTTGGACCTCCACATGGACTGCCATATAACTTTTTCTCTTGCCAATGCCACTGCAATCAGCCTGCGGACTGAACTATGCCTCTTCCCTTGGACCTGTTACCACCAAATGACTCTGTCTGGCCCTCCAACGGGCATCCATGCAATGTGGGCATGTATGGCCAAGCACTGGTCCAGTCTTCATCCTCTGAATGTCAATAAAATTGTTTAACTCACACAGATGTGTGTGGTTCTTGACCAATCAAGTATAGAAGTATGTAAAAAGTGTTAGGACACTGATTCACCCAGAAGGTACACCAAGGGAAATACGAGCAATGTACCAGTTTTACCTGATACAGATAGGCAGTGAGATGGCAGTGTATGTGTGAACTAGCGTTGCCCCCATTGCTCCAAAACAACCATCTAGCAATATACCAACCTAGCCCCACGTCCTCTCATGAAAAGGCATGTGTGCAAAAATGTCCTAGTCTGTTGCAGGCCACGAGTTGTGTCCTCCTTAACACTTGTAAACAAATATCTCTTGGCATATCTACTCACACACTACGTGGTGGATAAAGCCTGTTGTGATGGTGCACATTGCATGTCACATCCCAAAATACTGGACAGCATATTCACATTGATGAAGACACGGAAGGGCACATGTCCACCATACACATACGGAACCACAATGTCTGCCTCAGTGAAGTAGATTGGCAAATAGGGGCTCACCCCAAAGTGCAAGCCCTCAGTCAGCCCCTCCCTGTTGACAAACGATGTAACCTAAAATATGCCCCCTCCCATGCTGTGACCACTGCGAGCGTATCGGGCAATGTGTGTAGGGATGTGTGTGGCACTGCACTCAGCATATAGTCAGATGCACCAACAACATTTCAAGGGCGTCATCAACATGAGCCAATGGCAGAAGTAACAGCTGGGACAAGTCTCCATGACACTGTCACTACAGGGAGCAATGCAACATTTCCCCTTGTGTGCAGCAGGACAGTGTGCCACCCCCAAACATTAGCTGTGACAAAATCAAAACTTGACTAGTCCAGTGAGTCACGGTAGGCATTTAGGAGATGTCAACTCTGTAAAGCAAAATGCACTACTCCCAAACTACATTTGTGAGTAACGTAAAATGTGAAGTCATCACTTACTCACAGATTACTTTTGTAAATCATGAACACTGCTGTTCCATGTCCTGTACACAATGCACACAGATTTCTAACAAATCATGCATGGTCTGGAGAGTGAGCGTACATGAACCGGAACATATCTTGCAAAGGAAGCGGACACACTGGCACTACGCAGCAAGTGTGGCTAGGTCTGTGCAATGTAGATGGACTCTGCGGCAGGAGCATCTGACATGCAGGTGTGTGACGGAATCCGTGGAACCTGGCGCATACATCCATCTCCATGATGGATAACAGTAGCTAACTGTATTCACTTGCCATGCCATCTCACTAGGTCATGTCCAAAATGTGCAACAATGTGCTGTCCAAATCCGTGAGTCACACAGAAGATGTAGAACGTCACAGACGACTGTCCCTAGACCAGGGCGTCAATCCAAATTGACACCCTGTCATCAATGCAAGTCCAGTGTGCTCCCATCTAAGGGATCCTGACACAATACATCCTGCAAACTTACATGTCATGAGCAGACTTAGCGATTCCAATGGATAGTCCAGTGATGTGAAAAGTTGCATACAATGGAAAGAGCCACACTCCACAACCTCGTCCCTGACATAAGTGCAAGCAGAAATCCAAAGTATCAAATTTTTATTAGAACAGTATAAATATGCAAGTGACCTAAACTAACACTTATCACTATAACTACTACTAAAATCTAAACTAACTATAAAACAATCTTACTTACCTAAACTATCTACCCTAACTAATCCTAAACATGCAACAACACATCATAGACATCAACCCCCTCCCACCCTTAAGGCACACCACGAGACAGGACAAAGACATCTAAGCTATACATAAACTAACTAAACATGTAACCTACACAAATATATATTTTTGTTGTAAGATTTTTTTTTATGAAGAAAAAACACATCAACCCCCCACCCAAAGGAAAAGGAAACTTATCCCCAAATACGGATGACTAATTAAAATCTTATATCTACCTAACAAGCTAACACTAACTAAAATCTACACTAAAACTACACTACCTAACAAATAAATAACTAACCTAACACTACATAATAAAATATTTCAAACATTGGGGGAAGGGAGAAGAGGGGGATGGTGTCCAACAGGTCCACCCATCATGGCAGTCCCAAGTGTTTGTGTATGTCCATCACTCGTCTGTTGACATCAGACAATTCACGCCTGAGCTCTGCCAGCGATACCACAATGTCCTGTAGCAGTCTCCTGTCCCGCAATGTGAACGAGACCACTTGATCCCCAGTTGCAGGTGGGACAGTGCCTTGGGGTGGGGGGGGCGTAGGGGGCTGTGCCACCTGTACCGGCTGGGACACACCACTGACGCCTGAGGTGCCTGGGGGGGGCTGTGTGACATCCTTGGCATTCTCAGGCACCGCCTTCCATGTGCCCTTCCTACGTTCCTCATGGTACCTCTTGGACATGTTGCGGTACCCCTTCGCAACCTTCTTCACATGGCGGTAACGGTCCTTCCGCACCTGGAAGGCATGTATTTGGCCAGGCGTCATGTTGTCTGTAAAACATACACAAAGGCAAATTAGAGTCCCTTAGCCAATTTCAATTTCCTCCATACACATCTGTAATACAAGTTCACTTCAACATGGGAGCATACACTACAGCGTAACTATGTGAAGTCAGCAAGTGACCTGGACAACGACATGTTGACGCATGGATCAGTGACTACATGCTGGGGAGACTGACATGACAGTGCATGGCATGGTACATGCACTGTCACTAAGTAATTTGGCTGACAGTGCCAAAAGATTGTGGCCATTACATACACGGGCAGAGGGTGACATGTACAAGCAATCGGAGGAGGAAAGCATTACCCCCTGTGTGTAGCACCACCCTCATCCTCTCCAGTGACACAGGGCTGCATGATAGGTACTATGCCCATGTGCAGGCATGTGTGTCCCCCAGCACATGTGTGCGGTTCATCACGACTGCGCCAACACAGGCACCCTTGCACCAGAGTGCAAGGTTGTGTGTGTGCAGGTGAGTTTGGTGTCTGTACATGAAGGTGCCCCTTCATGCACAGATTCCATCCTAGAGGACCATGTTGTGACTATCATGTGTGTTGCTTAGTGCAGCACACAGGAAAGATACATTGGGGAAAAATGAGGCATGTTAATGTATGTACTGGAAGGGCCACCTTGCTGTACTTATACACACCATGTCAATTCTCTATTCCCATGTGTGCTGCACAAAGCAGCTCACATGTACAAAGCAAACATGATGATCAAGAAGCATCCCTGCTCATATGGCCAGAATACAACCGGGATGTAACTGTTGGTAAGTTGTGCGCTGCCAACTATGAATGCCGCACTTGGACATCAGGGCCAGCCTCTGATACAATGGGTGTTGCCGTGGAACGCCGAACACAACCCCCAATGCACGCCCCGTTCACACTCAACACAGCGTGACAGTGTACCTCATTGACAAGTAAGCATTAATACACGTGGAATGTATTAACGCTGCTCAGATTATGATGCTAGGCCCCTATTGACAACACAACTTTGATGACAGTTACGTTGACTTTGCGATATGGGCTTGATGATATGCACCTCACTTCCAATGTGTGTCACTGACTGGGGATGGGCCAAGTCACAACTGTGAGACCAATGCATTTGTCCAGAGTCACTTCCCGATTAGTGCACACTGCTGACTTCCACAATACATCATCACACTGTAGGCAAGGTAGACGTGATACGCACCCATACTACATACTGCAACGGTGATCATGTGACCCAGACATCCATGCCAACGCAACATGCTAGTCAATTACGTTCCAACTCACCAGTGGCGTGTGGGTCCTCGAAGCTGTCAATGTCCCCCTGTGTGATTGGCGGTCGTCCATCTGTGAGACAAGGAAAGAAATATGTGTTGGGATTAGACTTCAATTCATATGTGTCGTATTCCTCATACCAATCATCACCATGACAGCAAATGCTACGTAACTGTAGTGTGGCGTTTCATGTTGACTACATGATTGGGTCAACTTTGACTGCCATTCACACCAGACCTGTGACAGCTGATTTTGGACAGACAAGACTGTAATGCTAGCTGACATGCCCATGATCGTAGTGTGAGTCATCCACAAGGCAACATTACTACATGCATCCTGATGTTCTACATGCACTTTGTACAATTGAGTAGCTGCAGATTGCACAAAGCAGTCACACAGAGGTAGGTGGTGTATGACAATCTGGGGATGTCCACTTTCCTTAGACCATTTGTACCTATACAATACTTTGTCACACAGCAACTATGTTCACAGGGCAGCGTAGCTAACGTAACACAAATCATGAGGACAGCATTTTGACTCTACCTTTTGGCCAGCACACAGCTCACATGGACAATTCCATGGCTGGTTCATGTACAGTCACCCCTGCCGTACCCAAACAATCTTCTGCCTGCACGCACATTTTGCGCAGGTGTGCCAGCTATGGCAGTACAGTGCCAAGTGTTGGTCCAGCGCAGTGGGTGACACAGACTTGCAACATATGCTTGTCAATGTGATGCTGCGTTGTGTTTCGGATGTGCCAACAAGATGCGCAAACGCATTGCGTCTCCCACCTCAATCAGCAACCATTTCTCACTTTGACACCAGTGTCACACACGTCGTAATTTTCATTCGTTACAGTACACCAGATTAAATGTGGAGTTTGTACTTACCACCCTGTAGGCCTGTCATGACTCCCACGTAGTCAAGGAGGTCAGCTTCTCGTGCAAGCATGTCCTGCCAGCGGTGCTTCCACTGGCGCACGTTACGGTCCACTCCAAAGAACCTGCGCATATGCACCCGCACACGCTCCCACCTAATCTTCCGCACACTCACGTTGTATCCTTGCAGGATACGGCCTCCCCTCTCCAACATCAGTGGCAGGTGGAATTTTATGAGCCACAGGAAGCCCCCCAATGCCCCCTCGGACATCCTGCCCTCCCTGCCCACACCTGGCATCTCCCTGCACACCTGTGAGCCCACAGCCAGAGAAAAAAATAATCCCTCTAAAATATCCCCAAAAACAATGTTAGTGTACTACCCCAAGACAGACACCCGACAAAACTGAGGACAGGAGACAGTTAAACACAATAAATCAGTACACAACACTTCACAGACACTATCAACAGGACACAGGACACAGCAACACTCTCAAAATCTCCAAACTGCAGCACACACCACCAAACAGCTCCAACACTCTCCACAATCACCAGCAATGTGCTCAAAAGAGAAAGTGAAAGTGGAAAACACTACTCCAGTAGACAGGAAGCATGCAGACATCACTTCCAGTCTCTTTGCGGCCCGTTTTTGAGTAAGCGGCGAAAATCTGCACGCAAATGGTCACATGAGTAAACTTTCTAATGGCAAAAAGTGTTGCGCAATGTATTTTAACATTGGGCGGATGGAAAGAGAAAATATCGCTTTTTCGTGTTAGCGGGCAGATCTGCACGCTAAGAGGGAATCAATGCACTGATGTACAGTCTTGCTGCAAATTTCATGTCAGAGCCATGTAACAACATGTTGAGGTTGGTTGGCACTCAAATGACACCATGTAAATGATGTTTCACAACACATGACACCCTAACTTGCAACATTCAACACAGGTCACACCATAATTGCATACCTAACAAGAGAACCATCAATCAATCATGGATTTTTTAAGTGTGCTACTCACCCGTGGGGGTCACAAGGCGTAGGGGCATGACTTTTGGCACGCTTCAAGTTGTCTGTGTACGTGCATGTGTTGAAGGTGATGTTGATGTTGCATAGTGGTTCGTGTGCGGAGGCAGATGTGGCTCTGTGGTAGATGTGAGGGGGCCAGGGGTCTGTGTGGGCCTTTCCTAGCGGAGGAGGTGTCTTCATCCGTGCATGGTGTCCATTTGGAGATGGCGATCTGGTTGTTGTCTCAGGGGTGCTGGTGGTCCGTCTGCTGTGTCAGGTTAGTGGTCCACATACTTGTTGTTGGGCTTGTTGATCTGGAGGTGGTCGATGCTTCAAAGCTAATTGCTTAGGACACACAGAAAGGCAGGTTTTACCCCATTGCACGCCCTATTTTCAGATTTTACCCCATTGCACGCCCTATTTTCAGATTTTACCCCATTGCACGCCCTATTTTCGGATTTTACCCCATTGCACGCCCTATTTTCAGATTTTACCCCATTGCACGCCCTATTTTCATATTTTACCCCATTGCACGCCCTATTTTCAGATTTTACCCCATTGCACGCCCTATTTTCAGATTTTACCCCATTGCACCCCCAAAGTTTCATCTCTTACCCCATTGCACGCCCACAGTCTCATTGTTTTACACAACGTACACTCTCCAATAAATTATTGACCACTGTCAACAGACTACAATTGTGCATTTATTCACAGACGACAACCTATATTGACTGATTTACACAAAGGACAATCAACAATTTTGGATTGGGTAGCCCAATTTGCACCATGAAGACTCTAGTCTTACACATTTGACACACTGTAAAGCATCTCTGTACTGAGGAGACATTCCCAGCATGGATGAAGTTTTGTTATTTTCATTGCACATATTGTGCAACGTGCCCCTTTTCAGAGTGATGTACCCATGCTGGACAATAACATGCAGACAGGGTATCTGTGTAATTTTTTTTTTATTGGCACACACCGTGATTGCCGTCATTTTCCTATGAAATACATTGGAGAGGGACTGTCACAATGTGATGTGCTCAGTTGAAGAAATTGTTTATTATTCGGTCCCTTCGGGCAGTTCCTGCTGCATTTACTGTGGGGTGTGCGCCAACTGCCTCATCTTCAGCATCATCCTGGTCGTCGTCCGGTGCAGCAGGCACTTGAATCCATGGAGCATTTGTGCGCACACATATATTGTGCAATACACAACATGCAAGGATGATTTTGTTGACCATTTCAGGGCTGTACAGCAGTCTGCCACCTGTGATGTCCAGGCAACGGAAACGTGACTTTAGCACACCAAATGTGCGCTCCACAATGGACCGGGTGCATCTGTGGGCCGCATTATACTGCCTCTGGGCCTGGGTGGTGGGGTTTCGGAGGGGTGTCATCATCCACGGGCATAGTGCATATCCTTGGTCACCTGTAACATGTGATAGCGAGATGTTTACATTATTGGTTGTGCAGGCTGTGTTGTTGGTGTAGATGGTTTGGTGGTGTGTCATTTGTGTTATGTTGGATTTCATGTTAGCCATGTGTTGCTTCGGACTGATTACAAGCATCACTGCGAATTAAATTGCCTCACTGTTGATACTCCCTTCCCCAAGCCTCATCAATTGTGTGCACTGCGCGGTTTCATGACTGGCTCTTCTACCATCTATCGATGGCACTCATCCACCCTCCTCACAGTCAATGCCATGTGAACGTTGAAATGGCAATGGGCCACACCAGACACGGTTCACGTTCAGTTGTGCTGCTGTCGCTGCTGCCAGACCTGCCCCAATGCACAACACATGCTGTTTCCTGTCCCGAGCGGCCACATATCAACAGTCATCAGCCCTCTCGCATGCAGGGCCCATTGCAGGCAGGAACGCTTCACCCACACCATCAGCATCATCAGACGCAACACTGTCCACTCCGTGGACTACGTACTCATTCGGGAGTGTAGCCTCCAACTCACATGCCACGACTACTCAAGGTACATTTGACTCAGGGAAATGTTAGCTGACATCAGACTGTCCCAGATCTTCACCACACTGATCCACAAGGCAGGGCACACCTTTGACGGCTTCTGTGCATGTGTAGACTACGTCCAGTTCCTCGGCCCCACTAAACGCACATGTGTTGACCACTTACGCATGCACCACCTTGTTGATGTACCCCAAACCACCGTTGACCACATGCAAGCTCCCACAAAGTTGGTGTAGATCAGTCACCGATGAGATGCTACACACCACCATCGACAGCAACAACCACAACAATGGCGCAAGTCCACATTTTCCAAACATGTATCTCCAACTGCGCATGCACCCTTGTCCACTATGCAACTGCAACATACGGCAGGCAATGAATGCCACCTCGGTCAGCACCAACCTCAGAGTTGGCAGATGCAGCTGCTGACACATGGAGTGGAGCTGGTGCAAGCTTTGGGATACCAGTAAACTGCACCACCAACACGTACAGAATGCTCATATTCAACATCAACAATACGCACACACCAAACTGCTCTTCCAGGTAGGATTGCTGTGATTTGCAACATGGATGATCAACAGCTGGGGTGTGCTATACGCAGGGGAAACATGAGTCATCATCCTCGTAACAGTACAATCAGCATGTGGCATCACCTGGTGGTCCAACGCTTTCGGATGCCCCCACCCCAAATCTAGGTACCCAGGCCCCATATTTGACTCCTCCGTCTCATGTACCTACAGGTGTACGCAGTGGCCTGCAGCTGCTTCGCCAGCCTCTGCATCCTCCATGCAACCTTCACATAGATCCACCCATTGTCGGGTGTAACAGTGACCCACACAGTCATTGCCATCAGGCTGGGCTACAGTCAACTTACTCCCAACTGTCCAGCACAACACCTACACACTGGGCCTTGTGTTCCTACTTTCATTATGGATCATGTGCCTCCATCGCACATACATGGTTCCCACCTCTCACCACATTTGCTTATGGGTGGCACAGGGGCTAAGCATCAGAGGATGGTTTGTCTACATATCTAGCCATAGTTCCCACAGTTCTTGGTGTTGTTGTGTCTGGTATGTGGGCATGTTGATTGACATGTTGTATGTGTGATTGTAACATGTACATTCTCACAATTGTGAGTTGCATGAATGTGGAGTTGAGGCGTGTGGTGTGTTCAGTTAGTACTTACCAACAAGAACTGCATTTCCATATGTGCCATCCTGGAAGCGCTGGTTTATGATAGACTGTCGGAAGATGTAGGAATCATGCACACTCCCTGGGAACTTGGCTATGACATTGGTGAACAGTCCCCGGTGGTCCACTATTGCCTGCTCATGGAATGGGTGTGCTTTCTGTTGCGGTATATGTGTGCACTGTCCGCAGGGGGCACAAATAGGATGTGTGCAGTCAATTGCGCCCAACACCTGTGGGAATCCGGCTATGGCGTAGAATCCTTGCTTGGTCTCAATCTGTTCCTGCACAGTGTTGGGGAAGTGAAGGTGCTGGGGTATCAGGCTGAGTATGCCATCCAAGACAGTTGGGAGGAAGATTGAGAAGGCTGCCTGTGAGACTCCTCCAACTCTGGCCGTTGTTGGTTGAAAGGTCCCAGAGGCCAACATATGCAGCACGGCCAGCAGCTTTGTCTGCGGAGGGATGTTGGTTCTCCGCTGTGTTTGTGGCGTCAGCCTGTGGGCTATCAGGTTCAGGATGTGTTGGATGGATGTCCTTTTGAGCCTCTAGTGGGTAATGACATCCTCTGGCATCAGGTCTGCGAGGCCGAGACGTCTGCGCAGGGACCGCTGTCGTCTTTGGCGCTGCCTTGGTGGTGGTCCTGGGGGGGTGGCAGTGGCGGTGGTGGTTGTTGCCTTCTTGGGACTCCGAGCTGAATGATTAGCACCTCCATGGCGTCTGTGGGTCTTCAGGTGTGGGTCTGGGCTGGCCTCCCTTATATACCTCCATTTATCACTATTTTTCAATTTTTAGACCTGTTTTTTTCAGGTCTTATTTTTCTGCAGCTAAGGGGCCTTAGCAGGACTTTTTTTATCGCTTCACGGGTCCGGGACATCATTGGTAATAGTGCAATGGTTTGTTAGCGACTTTTTTCGTGAAATTTTGAGAAGGAACGCCTACTTTGCATATCATTAGCGGAAACTATCGCTGCCATGCACGGCGATAGTAAAAACGATAGCTATCGCCGGAAAGCTGTCGCTAACGCTTGTTAGCGACATCTTGGTAATAGGGCGATAAAAAAAAACGCGTTAGTGGGGGTAAAGTGCTGCTAACGCGGTGTTAACTGGCTTGATAATATGCCCCATAATGCAGCAGCCGGCAGCACCGCTCGTGAGGAGCCCTGTCTTTATGGCCTGAGTGACAAATGTTAAAATTGCATGCGAAATGACTTGAATTTTACTGCTTGCATTTGAAAACAATAAACACACACTGGTTTGCTGAAAGCAGGCACTTCCAAATGCAAGCAGTAAAATTCAAAGCATTTGACAGTATATAAACTAACAAAACATAGTAGGGCCTGGTAACAAATTCCATGGATGACACAGCGTACTGTAATGAAATAATATTTGAGAAAGGAAATCCCAGGAGGAGGAGGGCCCACTGACTTGCCAGTTGATGCACTGTGCTCTTGTGAACAGGCCACTGCAAGCGGTTAGCATTTTAAAGATGCAGAAATGGATTGTAACTTGGAAGCAGGGATAGTACATAAAACAAGCATTTGCAATGCAACCGGTCTCGCCTTTGGGACCTTATATGTATTTAGCTATGCAGCACATTAGCCTGGGTGCTGAAACATCTACTGTTCTTTAACATGGAGGGAAAGTAAGCACCAAACTGCGTGACACGCCAGGTATGGGAACACATGGAGAGAAATATTGCCTTTCAGCGGGAAATGGTATAGTCCAAAGCTTTGTTTTTATTATAAAATCATGGCCTTCGGTGGTCATATCACTGAAAATACAAGATTTGAAAAAAATATTATTGTCTCACGGGTGCTCGTGGAAGACAATTTCTATGGCTTGGAATCTAAAGAATGCTAAAGTGATTCTGGTATTTTACTGACCTCTGCTGGTCGTTTTCTATCAAGAAAGTTAAATGGAGGCAGTTGCCAGAAAACTTAAAAAGAAAGTCCCTCAGCAGAATTATGGGGCACTTCTTGATAATAAATGAGTGCTTCTGGCTGCTCATTTATTATTCACTTTTTTGTGTGATTTTTTCCTGGTTGTCCCGGTGCCACCTGGGACACCCAGTATTTTCTTGGGTTTTTTTTCATAGAGGGCCGCCGGGAGAGCCCCAAGGCCCCCACGACCCAGTCAGCTCACTTCAAGTGGGTCCATTTAACAGGGCTGCTCAGGAGCCAGCAAGATGTAGTGATGTCATGTACAGAACTGTGTCAGTAGCCATGGCCACAGAGAATGTATTGAAAGTTCTATGTTGGTTGGCAGTTCAAGATTGGGAGTCATGAAGCAAGCGGACTGCTCTGTGTCCGTTTATTAAATATCTTAAATCTGTATGAGGCTCCGCATCATTACACAATTGCTTTTATATTAAGGGTTGCCCAGAATTACAGAACGCAGCAAGACAACTTCCACATGTAAAGCTACAAGCCCATATCTCTCCCTGCCTTATAAGTCTTTCACTGGCTCATTATCACCAGAAGATCTACTTTAAAGATCCACTGCATTACACAGAAGGCCACAAACAGTAGGGGCTCTGTTTTTCTACAAGTAAAGCTCAAGAGATGCTCTCAGAAAACAGCACTTCAAGCCAGACTGGTTCTTAGGTAATCATACCAACCACTCACAGGAATGATGGGTACAAGCTGAAAAAAATCAGAAACTCACTTCCAATAATGATAAAATCAATTGACAATCACCCGAATTCAAATGGACGAAAAGACCTTGCTCTTCCCTATCCAAAGCCACGAAAATATTGGCAGACCAGTCCTAAATATTATCACCCAATAAGGATAGGAACAATTATTCCCCAGTACAGGCGAGTTATACAACACACATGATTCCACATAAATATCTCCATTAATCCCTAAAGGTATTGGAAAAGGTGGCAAATAATTTATCAACCTCAGACTCCTATCAAGAGCCACTGAAGGAGCAATGGCCAGACATGGCTGAAATCATATTCAGTGGAACTGACAGTGGCTGAGCTTATGGGATGTCATGAATAATGGTACTCCAACAAGCATAAGGATTCACTATTAAGGAAATGCAGTAAAAAATTGTACCATAGCATTCAAGGTAAAATTTGTGAATTATTAGTACCTCTTCATTGTTCCTTACATGACCGAAATGCACAAGCACGTACGAGACCACTAAGCTTCACCATAAACTATTTCAGTGGAACAGCAGGAGGAATATCCGAGCACTTATTCTAAAACAGATATAATGCATGATGTTCTCATGGCATTTTATAACAACCTTACTACTCAAAAAACAAGAAAGACATGTAACATCCATGTATATTAAATTACTCTAAAAACTGCATGATGAATTGTTTCCAACTCCCTTTTCAAACTGTGTAATAATCAACATGACAAACTGTAATTTCTTATGCAAGTCTCTAAGGAGTGAGCATATCACAGAGCAGCATGCTGGCACTGCCGAATGTGTTCCCGTGGCAACGTAGGGGTAGTAAGCACTGTATAAAAGCACACAGTACTAAACTTTGCACAATGGCGAGATATTCTCCTCCGATTTGTGTTACGTACTTTTATAACTGAATCTCAAACTATATAAAAGTTTTCAGTCCTTGGTTATGACATGTTTATTCAAAATTTCAGATCTCTTCTATCAAATAAAAATGAACTCAAACCACTTGCTCTCCATCTGAAATTGCTGACTTGCACACCCCTAACCACACAAACATACACAGTATTCAGTGTTTCCTTCCTATAAATCCAGTTACCAGCTGGAAAGGAATTCTGCAACTAGACCCTGTCGAGACAAAGTTTTATCTGCATTGAAATGAATGTCAAAAAATCAGTGGAGAAGAAAATATATATACACTGGAACCAACACACACCATCAAATATTCATAAAAAGAGCAAATGTGCACCTGAGATGTTTAAGTTCATGATCCATATGCGATGAACTGGATGTATTAACAGCCAACTGAAACTGTCACCTAAAATGTATACCAGGAACCTTTCCCATGCGCACTATGAAAGGTCTGTCTCTCCCCTTTTAAACCATGAACTGGCTGCCACTCTCCGTATTTCACCAAAAAATGATCTGTAACTCTCCCAATTCATAAGCTCTTGCTGTATGAAACAAACCATTCTCAGCATCTAGGTAATAACACTTCTTCTTACCTACAGCCCCCGCCGGTCTTAGGGGTCGATTACGATGGTGGGCAGATCGCCACCGCCGGGCCGGCGGTGAGGACCGCCCGGCCCGGCAGTGGCGATCCGCCCGCCATCAACCTGAATATTCCCACCGCCAAATTAGGATGGCGGTGGGAATGTGACCCGCGGCGGACGGAAAGACCGTCCGCCGTGGTCCCGCAAGGCGGTCCTTTTCCGCCCGCCTTGCGAGACACGGTACAATGGGGCTATGGAAGCGGTGCCGTGCAGGCACCGCTTTGGGCATTACGATGCCTGTCTTTTGCGGCGAAGATCCCGCTGCAAAAAGACAGGCGGAGAATGCCTTCGGGGCCCTTTGCGGGCCCCGGGGGTGGGGGCTGCACGTGGCGGGTACCTATGGTACCCCCTGCATCTGCATGTACAAGGTGGCAGGCACCGCACGGTGCCTGTCACGTTGTACATGCAAATGCACAACATGTATTTTTACATTGTGGCGGGTGCTGCTTGCAGCACCACCCGCCGCAATGTAAAAATACGGGATGCGCCCGCCAGTGTGGCGGGCGCATCCTAATTTGTATAGCGGGACCGCCGCACCTATGGCAGGCGGTCCCTTTTGCCAATGCGATGGCGGGTGGACTTTGTCCGCCCGCCATCGTAATCGACCCCTTAATCCTGAAATCCTCCATAGTCTTTGGATATGCATCAAACTGCTTTAGCCTGTGCAGTTTGTCCATGAGGTGCACAGTCAAAATATCAAATTTTTTATATCGATGTACAGAAATATCGAGTTCATAATATTGAGAGTATGAAATATCGATGTTCTGTATATCGATGTAGGTAATATCGTTTTGAGGTGTGTTGGTAAATATCGATGTTAGTAATATCGATAGTAAAAATATCGACATGTCAAAATATCGTTTTTGTATGTTTTTCAAATATTTTAGAGTTAATGTTAAGTAGTAAAATTTTTAAAATTTTATAAAATAAAAGTATTTTTTTATATTGTTTTTGGAGCGGGATGTTGGGTTATAGGGGATAAGGGTGGGGAGTGTTTTAAAAAAAAATTTTAATTTGTTTAAATTTAAAAATTTTAAGTATGAATTTATAATTAAATTTCAAATTTCAATTTAAAATTTAGGAGCGGGATGTTGGGTTCATAGGGGATAAGGGTGGGGAGTGTTTTAAAAAGAAATAATTTAATTTATTTAAATTTAAAAATTTTAAGTATGAATTTATAATTAAATTTCAAATTTCAATTTAAAATTTAGGAGCGGGATGTTGGGTTTATAGGGGATAAGGGTGGGGAGTGTTTTAAAAAAAATTAATTTAATTTGTATAAAAATGAAAATTTAAAGTATGAATTTTTAATTTAATTTCGAATTTCAAATTAAATTTTAGGAGCGGGATGTTGGGTTTATAGGGGATAAGGGTGGGAGTGTTTTAAAAAAAAAAAAAATTATTTGTTAAAATCTTAACATTTTAATTATGAATTTATAATTTAATTTCGAATTTGAAATTAAAATTTTGGAGTTTGATGTTGGGTTTATTGGGGATAAGGGTGGGGAGTGTTTTTAAAATATTATTTTAACTTGTATAAATTTTAAATAAGAAAATATTTATTTTAAAATTATTTTCGCATTTCAAAGTAAAATTTATGAGCGGGATGTTGGATTTATAGGAGATAAGGGTGGTTATTTGAGAAAATAAAACAAATTTAAATGTTAAGATCAAAAAAAAATGTATATGTATAGTATAAACAACATTTAAAATTTAAAAAATGTAGGGAAATTAAAAAAATTATTGTGATATTAAAAAATTAAAAAAATTAGTAAATTAATTAAGTTTAGTGTCCAGCACCTACCCCAATTAAATACTGATTGGAGTGGGAATAGTAAATTAATTAAGTTTAGTGTCCAGCACCTACCCCAATTAAATACTGACTGGAGTGTGAATAGTAATTAAATTAGGTGTAGTGTCCAGCACCTACCCCAATTAAATACTGGTTGGAGTGGGAATAGTAAATTAATTAAGTGTAGTGTCCAGCACCTACCCCAATTAAATATTGATTGGAGTGGGAATAGTAAATTAATTAAGTTTAGTGTCCAGCACCTACCCCAATTAAATACTGACTGGAGTGGGAATAGTAAATTAATTAAGTTTAGTGTCCAGCACCTACCCCAATTAAATACTTATTGGAGTGGGAATAGTAATTAAATTAAATTCAGTGTCCAGCAGCTACCCCAATTAAATACTGACTGGAGTGGGAATAGTAAATTAATTAAGTTTAGTGTCCAGCACCTACCCCAATTAAATATTGACTGGAGTGGGAATAGTAAATTAATTAAGTTTAGTGTCCAGCACCTACCCCAATTAAATACTGATTGGAGTGGGAATAGTAAATTAATTAAGTTTAGTGTCCAGCACCTAGCACAATTAAATATTGACTGGAGTGGGAATAGAAATTAAATTAGGTTTAGTGTCCAGCATCTACCCCAATTAAATACTGACTGGAGTGGGAATAGTATATTAATTAAGTTCAGTGTCCAGCACATACCCCAATTAAATACTGATTGGAGTGGGAATAGTAAATTAATTAAGTTTAGTGTCCAGCACCTACCCCAATTAAATACTGATTGGAGTGGGAATAGTAAATTAATTAAGTTTAGTGTCCAGCACCTAGCCCAATTAAATATTGACTGGAGTGGGAATAGAAATTAAGGGGCCCA